>JABUQX010051233.1:0-10000 GCA_015478945.1 Trachelipus rathkii
ACTCTACTATTGAACCAGAACATCAGGCACACCGCACAGGAAGAAGTCCGCCCCAATCAAACAACAGCCGTATATTGAGCGATTTCTGAAACAAATAATCATAAAGTATACGAAAGAGAAGTAGAGAAACCCCAAAGGAGGGGAGCTTGGATAGCAAGTTACCACGTGCCATACTCCTTGTCCAATAAAGCTTTTGATATGTCAGAGTCCGCCCACCACGCCATAGTCACCCCGTTAGTTCCTCAGCACGGCAAAAACCATAAATAAGAATATAGAAAGTTATATCGCCAGTAACCATCGATGGCGCTGAAACCCCGTACGAGCCACCTGATCGGACAAGAAGTGAATAGAATCCAGATGATCTAAGACGCATATGAGGAGATTGAGACGAGTCCAAGATCTTAGAGTAAGAATACAAGAAACTATAGGCGTGATAGTTGGAAGGGGTATCAGAGCGCGCCGTTTTTCGAATAGTTTGGACATGTGCTGTGCTTCAAATCTGAGGAAAGTAGTATATTAAGACATAGAAATATAGTTTGAACGTAGGGCGGTGATACACGAAGCACTACTCCCATCAAACTCGGAGAATGCCATGCCGGGCCACCCGCTCTTCCTTAACTTCGTATATGTTCAGATGAGCCCATGCAACCCGATCAAATTGTAATCACAGTGCATAGATGCATAGGACACGCTGAGAGCGAGAAGATAAATATTGATGAAGCCGAATCGTCCAGGGTTGGTAAGGATAAATAGTAGCGTAAGCATTCGCCTTTCAGTTGGAGGAATAGCAAACCAGACCACAGATCGAATAAGAGGAGGAAAGACAGATTTACAGAAGTTTTGGTGTGTTGGAGATGTTTGGCAACAGAGGCCAGAAAACTTGTCATAGGCGAACCAAGGATGTACGCACTTTCGTTTGATGAAAGCCCGCTTTGCTCGTCGAAGGATATCCTGCAACGATTCTAGCAGAATGAAAAATTAGCAGATGAGAGGAGAACGATAATTTCCACCCGATACCGCTTGTCTCTGCCTGAATCCCAGAGACAAGTCACTGATCGCTCGAACCATATTTATGAGAAAAAACGGAGAGAGATTTAGTTCGATAGAAGAATGAACCTGCCAGCCATCAACGATTAGTAGCTCCCACCTATCGCAGAAGTCGATAGCTGTCACCAGAGACAAAGCCATGTCATTCCTAATTACTAGTTAGCGTTAGAAGCCACGCAAGGCCGCCCAATCGGCCCGATCAAAGTGCCAGAAAAAATCCCGTTAGGCAGAGTTAACTGTTGGAGAGCAAGTCATTTAAAATTAAGAAGGATAAGGTTGGGAACAGATATAGTAATAGTTGTCGAATGCAGTAGCATAGAGAGAAGGGTACTATGGTAAATCAGTATTATAATAGTATAGTGATATTGACAGTATATATATATAATTATAAACTATATATATATATTATACATATATATATATAATATATATAATATATATATTATTAATAGTATATACTATATATATATATATATATGACTATATAGAGGCCCAATCCATCCCATAAGCATCAATGGTATCTTAAAAACGTAATTGATGTCACATAAAACAAGAATTACATTTAATTCTGTTCTAAATTTACTACGGAATTATTAATTCTTACTTGAGGAAATTATAAATAACTAATACGATTAATTGAAATAACTGACATCATATAAATAACAATGTGAAATAAAGTTTTAAACTCTGCCAACCTCGGTTGATTTCACATCTATGTGTAAACCGTGTCGAAATCGCTAAACGGCGTCTGAAATCGAACTCTACCCTTCTGTCTATTATGAGCCTTTATCTTTGTTTCTCAAATGGCTACACTAATTATGAATTATAGAATTATATATATAACTATATATTACATACTATACTACTATATATATAAATATAGACCTTATATAATATAGAATAATTATATATTACATATAAATATCATATATATAATAATAATATATAATTACTAGTAATATATATATTAATCAGTTATAATATTATATATCTATATTCCTATAATATATAATATTAATATATGATGTTCACTCTAAGAAGACGCCCCAATCCATATTCAAAAACGTATAACAGCTACCGGGAATAAGCAAATAACCATCTGGAATGCTCTGTAACATTTAGTGCGAAATGTTAAAAAAAAAAAAAAAAAACAAAAAAAAAAAAAATTTCAAAAAATCATCATCTCAAAAAACTACAATAGATCTACAGCGAAAAGGAATAGATTTTTTTGGAATCCTGTAAAAATTTAATACGTAAAATGTAAAAAAAAAAAAAAAATAAAAAAAAATATCTTGAAAATTAAGTATAGAGGAGAAAGCCCTATTTAAGACCTTCTTAAACGTTACTCTCGTTAAATAAATAGACTTTTCTAGTATATTAATTTTTTTTACCTATAAGAATACCCCAAGGGTATACCGCCACGATGGCAGGCGAACCGTCTCTCGGCCTTCCGGGAACTACGGGACTATTTTCCCCCTCCGGGAGGGTGTCTCCGGAACCCCCCGCCCTTTGGTATTTGTGTCGCGGGGGTTCCTCGCCCCTCCCCTACGGGTATTGAGAAAACGTCCCCCCTTGTTCCCCGTCGGTTCAGCCCCCGTACATTAGCGTTAATACCTTACAAATTGAAATATATATAAATATACTTCTGTCCCCTGCTCCTAAAAAAATAAAATAGCCTAATTTTATTTTATTTACTTAGTTATTTATTATTTTTACTTTTCCTACATTTTTACCGGCATTCCAAAAATGTATTCCTTTTCGCCTTGAAGCTGCTCTAGCAACCGAGTGATGCATGATTTGAAAATTTATTTATTTTTTTTTTTCATTGTTAATCAATAATTTTTCATTTATTTTACTTAGATTTTTTTCACATACAGATAATTCCAAAAATTATTAATTTTAGCTGCAGCTTTTGAAAAAAAAGAGAATTTTTTTTTTTTTTTTTCATTTTCCGCAACAAAATTTACCAGGATTCCAAACAATGTATTCTTTTCCCTTTATCTATTGTAGTTTTTTAATATGAATTGATGGATCTGATCAATATAACTCATATTTCACCATTATATATATAAATATATATATATTATATATAATAACTATATATATATATATTAAATATAAATATAATTATATATATATATATATATGATATAACTATTAATATACTATATATTAATAATAGTATAAATCCAGTTTAAAACCACAAATATATCAATCCATATCTCAAAAACTACAATAGCTACAGGGAAAAGAATACATTGTCAGATTTCTGCAAAAATTCATTGCGAAACTGTAAAAAAAAAACAGATCATAAAAAACTTACAATAGCTACAAACGAAATGAGTACATTTGATCCCTTGTAAAATGTTAGTTAGGAAATGTAAAAAAAAATAAAAAAATTAAAATAAAATAATATTGCTATTTTTTTTTTAGGAGCAGGCGAAAATACTATATATATATTTATAATATAATATATAATATATATATATATAAATATATTATAGTATATATATTATAAATTTTATATAATATATATTTGTAAAGTATTATAAGTTTTCACGGGGCTCGAAGCCGACGGGGACACAGGGGGAACTTTTTCCATACCCCGGGGAGGGGCGGAGAACCCCCGCGACACCCAAAATACCAAAGAGCGGGGGGTTCGGCAGACCACCCCGGAGGGGGAAAAACCAAAAATTATCCTTTACCCGTAGTTCTCCGAAGCCGAGAACCCCGACTCCATGCCATCGGGCGCCCATACCTTGGGTATTCTTAGTTAAAGAAAAAGCAAAATTTAATAAAGTCTATTATTTTAACGAGTAACCCAATAAAAGTCTCTAAAATAGGCTCTCTAATCAATTACTATATATATTAACAATAATTTTTTTATTTTTTTTTTGTTTTTTTACATTTTCCTATCTTTAAAATTTTACCAGGATTCCAAAAAGTATTCTTTTCCTGTAGCTATTGTAATTTTTTGATAGAATATAATTTTTTTTTACATTTTCCGCACTAAAATCTGACCATCATTCTAGCAATGTATTCCTTTTCCTGTAGCTTTTGTAGTTTTGAGATATGTATTGTTGATATTGTGGTTTTAAAACGGATTCACCATTATATATAAATATATATATATAATATACTATACTATATAATACTATATATATTATATATATATATATTATATATATAATATACAATATATATATATTATATATATATATATTATATATCAGAGAGAGCACTTCCGTCTGTAGTCCGCTAGTCCGCTAGTCCGCTCCGAGCGACTACCAGAATAGGTGCGGACTAGCGAAGGTGCGGAGTCGTCAGGAAAATAGCGACTTGCACGTGCGGATCAACAAAAGTTTAAGTTCTCTTTTTTTCCGCACCTTTTTTAAAAATAAAATTAAAATTTTATTTCTACATTTTTATTTTGTTAATAAAGATAATATTTAATTTTTATTTAAGTTTATAACAATTTTTAAAATTTTCGTAAGACATTGGTTTATCTAATTAAACTTTCAAAAATAATCTCAACCTCCTTAAAGTACCATATTAATAAACATTGTAATTCATTTAAAATAATGGCTATTATACCCTCATCTATTTCTTCCATTATTAAATTATTAAGATAATAACTAGTCATTATCTAAATCAAATTCTGTGAAATACTGCTTAAATCTAGACATTTTTAATTTATATTTTTAATAACATAATTTTAATTATTTGATTACCATGTAAAAATAATTTTAATTTGTATAATATTATTTTTAAAAAAGACATAAATATAATTTATATTATAATATATTATTTTATATTATAAATTTAAAATTGTCTTTTTATTATGTCATTCTTGTAAAGTAAAAGAATAATATTTGGGTTGTGAGCGATCGTATTATATTAAAAATCTATATATATATTATTATATAGATATAATAATATATATATATATATAGAATAGTATATATATATATATAAATATAAGTATTATATAATCAACATCTAAGTATATATATCCTGTATATATGTAGCTGGATGAGGAGTAATATATATATAATAATATAATAGTAAATATATATATATATCATAATATATATAATATTATATATATATACTATATAGTATATATATAATATTATTATTATTATATATATACATATATAATACTATTATATACTATATATACTACGCTGATACGTAGCATTTGCATCCGATACTGTAAAGGCTGAGATCTTCTATGATTCCTTACTAAGTCTTGGAAGATAATATGACCTTCTTAGGCGTAGACAGGTGGGTCAAAACTATTTCAGATAGGAGCAGAATATTTAGGTGAGGACCTTATAATTGCAATGACCTGCTGGAAGTGAACTAACACCAGCAGTCCTCTCACCAAGGAACATCCTTTTCCTTTCACCATAGCGCCGCAACATTTGTTACACATCGCTTCCCAACCCACCCACACACCCATAATATACACCCTCCATAGTTCTGCAGCATGTCTATAGAGCGACTCATCAGACTATTGGTGTGGACTATTTGAAGCAAATACGGTCAGCCATAAAAACTGCTTATTTGCCACACCCAATCTTTTTGAAAAGATAAAAACCTGGAAACTCTCTGTCCTTTCGAGACGGACAATCTAGAGAAGACCTGGAACTATATAGCTCCTGTAAATTATTCATTCAATTTTCATATAATATCATAATTTTTTCTGCAAGGATATATACCATTTAGTATTTAATATTAAAATCTTTACTGAATTCGCACATATTAGCGCGTGAGACGTGCGAGTGCGGCCGGACCTTGCGATACGAGTTTGATGTTGAATAAGTGGAGAGGAGCGCTAGCGACTACGCCTCCTTCCTCGCACGGCTGCCGGACGTGCGACCGCGACTACCTAAATTTCAGCGCGGTGCCCACCTGGATATAGTACAATATTAGATATATATTATTATATATATATATATATAATTATATATATATAAAAATATAATATTAAAAAATTTATATATATATATATATATATATATATATATAGTAAATTTATATATATAATGATTCAGTTTTGTGTGGCGAATCTGAAGAGAGTGAGAGATTGGTAGAGAGATTGGCAGAAGTCGCTGTTTTAACAACGGATAGCGCTTGAAAGTGTACATACGGGGAAAAGTATTTAGCGTTGTGAGTGAGCACAGTCCTCAGAGTGAAGTTATGTTAGGTGAGCAGCTGGAACAAAAATCTGAGTTTAAATATTTATGATATATGTTGATGAAAACGGCGAACGGATATGCAGACTTCTGGGTCACCAATGTGAAGTGGCAGAAGTGCTTGGAGTTAAATCGTGTGTGAATGTAAAGGGACTAAGTCTGAGTTCACTAGGGTCTACATGAGGGTATGTTGCTACCTGTTTATGTATAGTAGTGAGACTAGTGTCTGGAATAAAGCGTATAGATCTAAAGTTCATTTTCAGATGACAATCTTAGGGGTGCTAGGTGTGAGAAAATTATAACATGAGAATGAACGTAATTAGAGAGTTGTGTGTGTAAAGAAAGGGGGTCATCGAAATAAATGAAAGTATGTTGAGATGTCTGGTCATTGTGGAAGGAGACTGTAATCGCGTATGGTTAAGCGATTATGTGGCAGTTCAGTCTGACCACCGCCGGTGAGACCGAAGAAAAAGGGGATTGACTTTGTAAACAAAAGTGGATTGAAGGAGAAAATGTGAGTTTCGGTAGAGTTAGATATGAAATGTATAACAGGATATGAATGCGGCGGTTTTGTCAGCGGTATTCTGGTTGTGCCCACCTGGGCCAAGATGAAACCCTGTACATTGAACGATCTTACCATAGTGAGGGCCTGCAATTGGTTATGATCGAAGCTCATAGCCGGATCTTTACGCCAGAAGTCTCATTGGGGAAATGGGTCAGTCCGGGCGGTAAGGCTGGGCTCTCTTTTCGACTCTTTTTTACATATTCTTCTTACTGCTTTCTTTCCGATGCAAGCTACCACCCTTACTCCCAATCTTGAAATAAATAAGGAGGATGAAGAAGAAGAGAAATATATATATAAAGTATTAACTAATATATATTACTATATAATAATATATACTGATATATATTGTATAATTAATCCATATATATATATATATATATATATATACGGCACAACTAGGCGCTCAGCCACGGGAACAAAGGGACACTTCCCATACCCGTAGAGGAGCGAGGAAAACCCCCGCGTACACCCCCAAATACCGCCAGCCGGCTCCCCAACCCTCCCCGCAAGGGGGGAAAATCCTACCCTGTCGTTCCCTAGAAGCCGATAGACCCACCCACCATCTCTGCGGTCAACCCTTTGGTACTCTTTAGTTTTAAACACCACCAACATTAAAGGCCAACGTAACGTTACATTAAATAAAACTAAATATAAAATTACATATTCTACATTTTTATTCATTTTTTTTAAAACCAAATTTTTTACAGGACAATTAACTTAAATTTTACGCAGATTCTAAAAATGTATTCCTTTAATGTATGTATTTAATTAAAACATACAATGACCGGCTTAAGCAAGGCTGACCATATATATATACTATATATTGTATATACTATAAAGAATAATATATAGTAATAATATATAAAAATATATATATATATATATATATATATATATATATATATATATATAGAGAAGAACGTAGCCTATCCGAAACAATGAGATTACCCCCCTCATTGGGTGTATACTCCTATATGAGTGTTAGGGTACATCTCATTACACTTCAATGCACATTGGTTTGCCCCCCTTTTGCATTAATCTATGCATTGTTCTTAAATTAGAGTGGGTTCTCCCTTATTTACACAACATAAACCTTTAAAAAACTAGTCTTTTTTAAAATTTACTTAAAAACTATCCACACGACTAGACTAGCCTAGCCTCGGAGGAACGAAGAGGCTCTGCTTTAAAGGTTAGCCTATATACCCATCCCCTTCCACCATCGCCACTTGGAAGATGATGGTCGTGTCCGATGGTTTGTTCAATACCGTCATAAAATTACCAGTTTCTTCTAATGCGAGCTTTGTTGAGCATCACCTCTCCTCCTCCTCCTCCTCTAAATTTCATCTCTTAATCGTAACCAAAACAAATGTGTTTGATTGAGCCTTTGGAGAGCAAACCTTACTATGCTCCTTCTCACATTCTCTATCCTCAATTTTCAGTCAAAGGCGACTGTTGGGTTGGGCTGTGCCCAACAATGTTGTATGTTTTTGTATCTCTCAATTGAAATGTGGGTTGGCCGAGCACCAGGTTTCTCCTCACACAACAGCACCACATACCTGCACCAGGAGCAAACCACGAACAGACCGCCCCGGGACGACCTTGGCACCAGACCGCGGCACCAACACACAGTCCACACCGACTGCGTCATCTTTTCGCACCTCAGCCGTAACATATGTGTAGCAACACCACAACACCACTGCGATGATCCGGGTCGGGCCTTGCAAAGCCAGGAGTCGCACTACGGACACCCGTTCATCTTGTTTTTGCACCTCACCGTATGCTTAATCTCCTTTGATTAATGTTCGCACTCGGTCACGCAGGAGGTCAAACCCACTCAACAGACACTCGTGGGCACTACACCAAGATTGAGGTATATAGTATGATTATGTTTATATAGTATAGTATTATATATATATATATATACTATATAATATATATTATATATATATATAATATATATATATATATATATATATATATATATATATACTATATATATATATATATATATATATATATATATATATATATATATATATATATATACCCAGAATGACCTAGAGCGGCTGATACAGCTTTCTTACTGCTATCCCTGATTATCTTGGGGTCGAACTCAAGATTCTAGGTCTTTTCTTAACTTTCACTTTCAACCCTCCTCCTTATTCTGCTAAATTCCTTCCACCCCTGGGCTCCTTCATTCACCTTATTATCTATGTATCTTATTCTATCTCTGCAACCAGTACTTTTAGCTCAGGAAAAACGTCACTTAACGGCGTTGTCAAACGTTATTGGCACTTCGGTGCTGCCAACTGGTTAGTCGTCTTGCGGTCGTGCATTTCTTTCTTCCCATGGAATAACCACTGCTTCAGTGAAAGGTGTTCGTTCCATAGGAGTATTCAGAACTCATAACCGACGTGATTTTCTTTTCCATCGAAAACTTACATTCTAGATATTTTTCTTTCAACTAAAACTAGCAAACCTTTTAATATTTCTTTCATTTTAAAAGACGTTCCAATCCTTCTCTCTCTCTCTCCCTCCTCTCTCTCTCTCTCTCTCTGCTAGGAGGGTATCATCCGAACAACTAACCTCTGATCGTTCTCGAGTTTCTAATTGAGACAGATAAAAATGGTTGCTTTCAATGCTTTAAGAGCTCAATTCATTGTTCCTTCTCCACATAATTATAACACCATAGTCAAAAACACTCTATTTATTCCTTCGTTTGACAACATTTTTGTGGTGTTTCTGTTTCATGTGATATTTCTTAAAAGGGTCACTTAATCTCTCTTAGTAAATAAGCTTCTAAGAGGTTGGGTGTTCTAAAGAGTTTTCAAAATCCCTTCACACCACCCCAGATGCTATCTCTTTATTGGGGTGTCGTTCGCCCCTGTATGGAGTACGCCTTATACCTAGGGTGGTGACACTCACATTCATAAAAATATGAAATATGAAGTCTTGGACAACTTCTTATCAACATTTTTCTCGCAAAATCTCCATTGTGGACAAATGCAGCACATCTGTTTTCCCAACTTGACCACTTTCAAGTAACGTGGATCGGTACGTGTCAACTTTTAATTTATTTAGCTCTGCAGATTTTTGATTTTTTTCAGCTCGGGTGGAATTTAGTAGCCCTCTTTTGATTTTACCCACCATAGAAGGCAAATATCTCTCACTCATATATATATATATA
>JABUQX010051234.1:0-50234 GCA_015478945.1 Trachelipus rathkii
GTCCACCACCTTTATACGACGACCCTCGATAGCATCAAAGGGGTGGCTTGTAGTCGGCGCAATGAAATTGTTTTGTGTTGATATTATGAGTAACAATCAACTAGGTCTTGTTACACTGACTGTGTGCTATTCCTTCTTATCTGCCACCTTATCTGTTCTAGTGGAATTCACTATTCTCTTCTGTGTTTCTTGCTTTTTAAATCTCTCTCTACTTAAAGCCTATTGGTGTACCTGTATGCTACATCTGCGTAGTTTGCGTAGTTGATTGAATACTAATGATGTGTGTAAATCACACTTTTATACCTACTCATTAAGAATAGGGCTCTGCCTGTGGATGGTTGGTGAAAACTGTAAGATATAATATATAATTATATAATATATATAATATATATATATATATTATAATAATATATATAATTATATTATAATATATATATAATAATATATATATATATATATATATATACTTCAGAGAGGAATGTAGTAAAGTTTTAACTACTAGAAGTAGTAAGCAGTATTTAAACAATATTTTTTATAGTACTATTTTACTTAACCGGTGTTTTATAGTTACTTGAAATTTACCTGGTTTAATTATTTTTTTACTATTTAATTAGTTTTTTTCAATGGACTTTCATATGGAGTAGGTTTGACTTTTAGTTATATTTTAAATATTTTTCCGAAAGTGGTTATTAATTAGTGTAAACCCCATAGTGGATAAATTCTACTACAAATAATCATTTACAAACACATCCTAGAATCTCGTAGTAATTTTATAAAAAACCCGATTTAATAAATTAGGTGACTAAAACTATTGTTCAATTAACTATTTTTCGTTGTTTTTTGGCTACACAGTGATAAAATAATATTTATACTCCAATATTTGCTGGTAAAATTTAATCAAAGGAAAGCAGGTGAATAATAATAGTTATTTGTTTTATTACTTTATAGCAAATATTTTTAGAAGTAAAAAGAAATTTTGTAATACCTATAAAATCATTGTTAAAAATAATATAAACACTGTTTTAGTTAGGAGGTTTTAGAAACTGACTCAGACACCTTCTGCCACTATGGTTTTCTCGTCCAACTCTTTCCAACTTCCTCTGACTACGAATCCGTCCATCCTTCTCACTACACTTCTCTTGTGTATTTCGTTCAATTTTCTTCTTTTTTCAGGGCGGGATTGACCCCCTTCCCCTCCGGAAGGGATTCCCC
This sequence comes from Trachelipus rathkii, assembly GCA_015478945.1. NCBI lineage: Eukaryota > Metazoa > Arthropoda > Malacostraca > Isopoda > Trachelipodidae > Trachelipus > Trachelipus rathkii. The sequence continues at coordinate 1,213 of JABUQX010051234.1, forward strand.
TGTACTCCGGCCCCGACTCCTCCTTACAACTTCCTCCTCTATGCAATCCAAATTTTTTGAATTCCTTCTCAGTATTATCCCTATTTTTATTTGGCAACCCACCCCTGAATTGGGGAAGGCCCTATGGGAGGTTAAACTATAGGCTGGCTATATATTTAATTTTAATATTATATTATATATAATTATATATATATTATATATATTATATATATATATAATATATATATAATATTTTAGAACTGTAAAAAAAAATTATATATACAACTATATATAAAAATATATAATTATATATATATATATTATATATATATATATATATATATTATATATATATTATATATAAATAATTATAATGTATAATATATTAATTATATATATATTATATATTACTATATATTATATAAAACTTACCGTACTTATTTCTTTCATTGTATTATATACAGTATATAGTATAGGTAATAATATAAAATAAGCTTATATCTTAAAGCATATATATATTTAATATATATATATACATACATTATAAATAGTCTCTTATATATATATATATCCATTATATATATACGAGATAAGCTAATATATACATATAAAATTTAATTTTTATCAGTGACAATATTCATTATCCACGCCATGGTCTAGTGGTTAGACCATATGCAGGAAGCTAAAGAGTGAGAGTTGAATCCTCACTCCAGTACGCTGCCACGTGAATCGATCACATCATGGACTTCAACATATATGTGAGTCAATGACAAGTGCAGTGTGAAGTTAATCAATTATTATCACCGCGGAATTGACAGTAAATTCACAGTTACTCGTAATGATGGTGCCCGAGTCTTACATGCGTGGAATACTATCTTAATACCATACCAAAAGACAACTAGCACAAAGTACGATAAATTATAACATCGCTACTCACTCAGTAGTTCAACATTTACATTACTATCCTCTTATCTTACTATTCATTAATAGTAGAATACACAGTGGTTAGAAATAAGTTGTCAATTTATACACTACTGAACAAAAGTTTCATTCATTTATTAACTAACTAAAGCAGTATATACAGACTATTAAAAGGGCAAGGGCATCTATCTTTCCAAATGTAGTATGTTGCATGACTTTGTTAGTAGTTGGAGCTTCAGTAGCCTCTCTCTTTTGGAAGAAAAGCTATACACTTATTTTTCTAAAGTGTATATAATTAATTTCTATAATAATTTTATGTTAAGCTATAACTCAACTATATCATATATATATTAACTATCTAAATATTTAATATATATCTATATATACGTACTAGTATTATTTACTCAGATACTAAATATCTACAGCATATATAACTTATAATATATATTATAATTTTTAACTATATATAAATCTATATATTTCTATGTATCATACTATTACCGAGATATACTACTATATCCTTTAACAATTTTGTATATCAGGCACAATATTTTAAGCTGACGGTCTATTGCGAGTAATTATAGAATTTGTTAACTATCTACATGAACGAGGAAGAACAGGTGAAAACCTGTTGATATTACCTTGAAGGGGACTCGTTCGCTTAAACCTGTTCCTGAATCTAACTTTTTTTTGTTAGAGGATGAGCCTCAGGCGGTAGAGCGTCTTATATTTATCAGTTCTCGAGTCGCAACAGTATATGCGTAATTAGAGTTCGACCCTCAGAAGAGGAAATTTTCTTTATCTTTACCCATAATAGTATTCTTTATTTAATTAATAAACTAAATTTTAAGCTGCGGTCTTTGCAGTATTTACATTAAATCTTAGCAAGAATTCGCTAGGGAAGAACAGGGTAGAAGACACTGTTCATCTTTTCCGACACAAACAGCTAACTGGTCGTTTAGAAAGCTGTTCCTGTAATCTAACTTATTTGGAGTTAGAGGATTGCTTACAGGTCACGGTATTTGATAGCGTCCCGAGTATGTCGTTCTTCAAGTGCAAACATGCGTTATTGGTTCGATCCATGTAAGGAGTTGAAATTTTCTTTTATTCATTACCACACAATTAAAGTTTTTATTTTATACAAATTTAAGCTGCGGGTCATTTCACCAGTAATTTACATTTATAAATCGAGAATTCTAAGGAATTAAGAACATGTTGGTGAAAAACCTGTTGATGTCGCCTTGAATGGATGCATCGGTAGTTTTTGAAAAAGCTGTTCTGAATTTCATAATTTTCTGGGGTTAGAGGTTGTGCTCAGTTAGCGGTAGAGCGTTCGCGAGTTAATGTCCGTTGTCAGTAACGCAACTATGCGTTGGTTTGATATCCACCAGAAGGAAAGAGTCCAATTTTTTCTTTATCTTCCCACAAAAATTTCTTTATTTATTATATATATATATATAATATTATATATATAATATATTTATATATATATATTATATTATATATATATAATTATATATTAATATAATAATATATAATATAATTATAGTAATATACATACGCATCTTACATTTGTACACATCACTCATGTAACCGATTAAAATACAACAAAAAAAATTTTAAAATAAAATTTACATTAAAACAATTTTAAAATAAATCATAAAAAATGATATAAAAAAATGACATTATATGCTATTAAAAAAGTGACGCGTATCAATTTCTTACATTTATGTGATATATTTTTTATAAAATTGTTTTTAATATATGAATTTTTATAGGCAATTTTTTTATTTTTTTATGTAAATATCTTTAGGGAATTTTTAGTATAGCTAGAAATTAGAATTCGATCCTTTGACAATTTGCATTTATATTATATTATTTATAATATTATATATATAAATTATATAATAATATATATTATTATATTATATATATATATATAATAGACTATTCTATTATATATATATTAATATATATAATATATATATATTAAATATTATAATATATATATATATATATATATATATATAATATATATATATTATTATATATTATATATATATTATTATATAATATAATAATATTATATATATATAATATATATATATATATATATATATATATATATATATATTATATATATATAATATAATATTTATATATAATATTATAAGTATATAATTAGGTATTAGGTAGGTATAGTAGGATGTAGAGCTGACGCATACTCGCAATATGAATTACCTCCCATTTTGCTTTATTATATATAGGGTCTCCCATGGCATTCCTGGGCCAAATGGTGCCGCCTTTCTGTTCTGCGTTCAAATCTACGCTCATCCTCTTACAGAACAACATCTTACAGACACTCCTTTATCCTCATATCATATACACAATTATATCCACACCCCTCTTTCTACACAGCATTTTACAGACTTCCCAATCCCTTGCATGCTCATAATGTGAGTGGGAGAAAGGTATTCACATTCGTATATCCTGCGTGGTCGTCGAAGGACACTAAAGGGCGGTGGGTAAGTTTTGGGTTAGCTTGCCAAACTACCATCTATATTTTTTACCAGAGAGTGCTAATGCATTGCCTCGAGAAGGTCGTAGATGCGCGATAAGCTGTCTAATCATTTACGGGCAAAAATGTATGAAATCGATATGGTAGCATTGGAATGTCGGAGGAATAAAATGTTTTGAGGAGAAGAGGAGAATAATAATCTAAATTTTCCGTTGGTGTGAATGGATGTATTTTTAAGAAAAAGGGAAAATCATGTAGATTTACAGATTGTACTTGAAACAGAGATGAATAAGGAAACGGTGAAAATGAGTAGTGTTAGAGTGTGAAATGTGTTTGTGCTGATGTGGAAGGATAGAGAGAGTAGCGTGAGAACTGTTAGAGTTAGCTAATTACTTATGAGTGACTTGTGGTATTACATAAGAGCTATTAGGCCAGATTTTTTGAGTGTGTGTGTTGTGAGACTTAGATATTCTATGGATTAATTTAAATGATTGGAAAAGGTCAAGGTATGTAGTGTTATTGTGACATATGATATCAGCTGGAGGGTAAAATGATGAAGAAAGGTGCGATTTTCTGGATAATGCTAATAATGTTTTGTTTGGAAGGTGAGTAGGATTGATATTGTGTTGGATTATAGACGCTAAAAGGTTGGATAGGTGATCAAAAGGGATGGTATATATTAGGTGGCTTGGGATGTTCGTAGAGAAAAAATGAGATTTAGGTAAGAGAGTATGATTTGATTTCTATGAGTAGAGAGTGGTATGTGTGTAAGTAATACTTATTTTAAACACAATAATAATTAATTCATAAGTGTATTAGAGTTGGTGTAGGCAGAGATAGATGGTATCGAAGTTGAAAGTATGATTGATTTTGTGTTGGTGAAGAAGGAGATTTAGAAGTATGTGTTGGATGTTAATTCAGTGATGGGTTTTAGGAATGGGATTTCATCTGGTATAATTATGGTGGTTTTTTGTAAAATTAAGTTAGTAGGACTTGGATGAGAGGAAGGTGATAAGGAAGGAAGTGGTAAGAATTAAGAGTGAGAAGTTAAGTGTTCAAGGTAATGAGGATAAGTATTATAAGAGCAGCTTGCAAGAAATCAGTTGAATAGTGAACAAGTTGAAACTGAACAAATCTGGATAGTTTTTGTCAGTAGTGCAAGAGTATGCTAGAATGGCAAATTAGTATATATGTGAATGTGCTAAAGTAGATAGTAAGAAGGTTAATTACAGTGATATGGTGGTAATGAAGGGTGATGCACGTCTTATAAATTTTTATAAAACAAGCGTGGTAGAGTGCACTAAAAGCCATAGATGAGGTTTAAAAAGAAGATGTTTGGAATTATTATAAGAAGGAAAAAAAGTGATACTAAAAGATGCATACGCATAAGGAGGAAAAAAAAAGGTAAATGAACAGTTTGGATTAGGAGATTGAATATGGACTTAACAAGGGATTAAAGGCAAGCTCAATTCTGGTAATTTAAGAATAGGAAAATTAAAGAATATTAGTGGAATACAGGATTGGTGTTTCGTAACTATAGATGAATATATAGATGTTGAGGAAGTTGTGGGAGGGAACACATTCAAAAATACACGCATAACATTGGCAGTAAATGAAGAGGTGGGAATAGTGAATGTGCGTGTGTTTAAATGGTCGCACAATAGATTAAGGAAATAATAAGTTATTTTTGGGGGATAGGTCTATTAGTAAGTTTAGGGGTATTTATTAGGTATAATATAGGTATAGAAGTGTGTTAAAAGTTTGAAGAACTGAGTTAAATCTGCAGGTATTTGATGAAATTACTGTGAAATGATCAAAAACGGAGGAGGCAAGATGGTGATTGAATTGGATATTCGAATGTATTTGTGTAATCAAAACATATTAATTATATGGATTATAGGTTATAGTTTCGTAGGAAATTGGGAAGATAGAGAAGTAAGCAATACGAATACTTAATATTAATGGAGGATTATAGGGATTAGGGATAACTGTAAGAGAATTATAGGGGAAATTATTGATTTTTGAGAAGTTGTAGGAAGATAGTCTTCTAGTTATTATAATTTGGTAGATATATTAGAGTTCTTCGAGTGATTTGAAACGGACTGAATGGTGAATGAACAAGATGCCTTTTAGAAAGTTTGGATTATCAAAATCTTTCATTGACGAAATTTGATTGGAAAATGAGGGAGAAGAAGAATATAATAATTGCGGTCATCCATCAAATAAAGAATATATAGTTGAATAAAAGGAAATATAGGATTATATAGGGAAGACTTCTTGTGCATGAGTGATTAGTGATTTATATATGATGTTTTGGTGTAAGACTATCTGAATGAATTCTAAAAGTAGTATGTATATATATTATATATACGATAGTAAAAGCGTGATGTAAGATATAGAATAAAATGTGAGTCAGAAAAAGATTGTGTTTATAATTATTAAAATAGAGTGAGGAGAGGAGCAAGGTAAGGAATAAAGGAAAGGCCAAGATGTTAGTTATGTCTGGCATTGGTTACTTATTCAATAATTTGAGTATATCGATGGAGTTGTTATGAAGATTATTAGAGGTGGGGTGCGTCTAGGTTGAGCACTTGGTGTTGAATGATAGTAATATGAAATATTGATAGATAGAGGGATAGCACACCAGTATCATAATTGAATAAAGTATGAGAATAAACAGATGATATATGTGTGATCTGATTGATGGCGAATATGAAAGTAGAGAGTTGGTTCGAGGAGGATTTAGCACACAGGGTGTGTAAATAGAGTAGTAGTTTTGAAACAGAGTTTGAGATCAAACGTCGTATAAGAGTAGGCTTGAATATTAGGAGTGGACAAGGACCAGTTCCTCTGGGGTGCCATGAAGTCCTTAGGTGTGAAGTTAATGCTATCGCTACCGATTAATGGCTTGTAGTGTGTCCAGCTTCCCAACTCACATTCCTTCCTCCTTCCTCTGGAACAGAGTGTCCGGAGTTTAAAAAAATATTCTACTCCTACCATGATATAATGTTGGATCACGAAACAAGCTTGAAATCGTTGTTCTTGATCTCTCGGCAGAGCTGTACCTCAGTAGTCGCAACACGACCATCTTCGTATAGAAATGGCAGTAAAGGTCAGTGGCTGCCTTGGTGTCAATTAATCGCACCGTTGGTGCATAGTACAACATCATGGGACCTTTAAGCCCACACCTTTGAAGTTGCGCCTAGAAATCTACATGAGACGATGTACAATCGAATTGGTGTACTTATCCACTTTGTTTATAATATTAATAGATTATATGCAGTCTTACTATTCTGGTTTCTGGAGATAAGAGGTTCTATCAATCTAAAAGATTAACACACAGCCTCCAGTTCAGATGGCTAACAAAAAACTTACTCATTTAGGGGCGTGTTAGGTGTGCGCTTAAGCAATTTATATTTAAATTCATTCAGGTGAAACTAGAACGTAATTAGAGAGTTAGTGTAGCTTAGTGAAGAAAGCAGGGTAAGTTGAGTCAGACCTAAATTAAATGAAGATTCCCATCCGTCGAAAATGTTTTTGGTCATGGTGTAAAGGATGGATTGAAAAGTCGGGAGTCGGGTTGGTTCAACCACAGAATTGAATGTTAGTGGTTTATAGAGTTAGTGTTAACTGGAGAATCTTTATCACGACAGCGGCTGCCCTGAGATCACGAGGCGCATAAAAGGAATGTCCTGAGGGACTAAGAATATCTATCTGAATAAGCACTTTGGCAAGCCAGTCGCGAGGAGGAAACAGAAATGCCTACTCAAAGGAGTAGCATTATTGTAGATCTGGTTAAGTCGATCACAGGGCAGGCGAATTATAAAAGCGCGCTGGATACACACTATGGCTGTTACCAAGGGTTATGAGCAAATTTCACCGAAATTGTTTGTCAGAACATGACCATACACGTGACGAGAGATTCCCGTCCGGTCCGTGATACGCTACTTCTAGGGTGGTTTCTGCAATTGCGACGAGTTCCACCAAAGAGATTTCTGATAAATTATAAAAATCGCGCAGGTAATGAGCTAGTGGCTCTATTCTTCTCTTTCGACTATATCCCTAATGCGGTCATATTCTTTCCTCTCCTTCTAGCCTAGCTTATTTATGTTTTCCGCCGTGCGAGTCCACTTCAACACCAATTACCTTATTAATTATGTTCCGGTGCATGTTCACTCTTCGATCTACGTTTGACTTTTCAAACCACTCCTCTTACACACCACACTACTTTAGCCCCTACACCTCAACAATCCCTTTGGCTAGGAGAGAAGGTGGTGATATATATATTATCATAAATTACCTCCTATATCATTATTGGGTCCAAGGATAAAAGATAAGGTTTACATTCTCAGGAACTTTATATATATATATATATATATATTATATATATATATATATATATATATATATATATATATATATATATATATATAATACATATAATTTGGTTTCTAACGTAATATATATATATATAATATATTCTGCCGAAAAGTTGTTCCTCATATAGGATTTACCTATATCTTTCCTCGAAGAAAAATGTTAAAGATGAAATATATAAAAATATATTGAAATAAAGTATATTATTGGTACACTTTCATTTGCATGAATATATATATATATAAATATGATAACTTAATGGACAGGCTCAATGTAAACTAATATTACTAATAATTTATTATTATTATTTCACAGAATTTATTCGTAGCTATGTCTGATAGAGTACTATATATATAGCTTGATTCGTTACTCATTACAGATATAAAATTATATTACCTTAGGAAGTACCACACTATTTTATTATATAAGTGTGAAACTTTAATAGTTTTTATAATAACAATATATCCGGATTATAGACTAATCGGTTACACTAAAAGCTAGAGCCCGTTTTTCCTATTGAAAATAATTAAAATCATTATTTTCTGTAACATATAGTATATAATATAAATATAATATATCCTATTATAGAAAGCAAGAAAGTAACTTTCCGCCTCATTAGATAAATGCTTTTCGAATCTAGAGAAAATACTTATTATTTATAGGCATATAGAAGTAATTTTTAATTACTAAGTGATTGATAAATTTGCTCATTCAAAAGATAGAAGGAAAATATTAGTTACTCACTTTTAAATAAAATTGTAAAGGTAAGTTAAAATATAACTTTAATATTGTAAAATTTTTTAATTTTCTAGATTAATGCTTTAACGGTATCATATTTAAGACTTACTATCTATATATATATAAGTTTTTTGAAACCACAGCACTCACTCACTAACGCACATATATTTTATAAATTCCACGTTTTGTAGTAGTGGGTTTAAATCGAGATTCGAAGCCATTGTCACTGATATCCAACATTTATTTTAGAGAAGATTTAATTACCACATTAAAAAACTAGTTACAGATATATTGAGTCGAGCAATTAGTCTTAAGTCATAAATGAAAATTTTAAAAAAAAATTAATGACATAAGTAAATTTAAACATTAAAAAAAAAAATATGTATAAGTATACATTAAATATATTGACATTGTTTGGTCAGAGTATATACTGAGCAATACAAATTAAATTTACCTGTTCTATTAAATTAATAATAGGTTATATTAGGTTGGAGTAATAGGTACGTCCTATAGCTTATTTTAACTGATTAGCTCTTGCATACTAATAGTGATTTAAAGTCCAAACCGCAAATTTGCATATATTTGTAAACTTAAAGAAGTATTTACAATTAAATGTCTTTTTAAAATACAATATATATATGTGAATGAGTAGTACATTGAACATAGTTAGTTGGAGTTAATATCTGCCAAGTAATCTGCCCTACCTCTATTAAAGGACAGCTCAGACGCTATTAGATTCATGTCTGAAAACTAAATTTTATATGTAAACCTTACAGAAATATTCAAAAAGTAACATTTAAACAATATACATGGTATGTAGCATTACATAAGGTTGGAGTAATCTGTCCTACCTCTATTAAAAGATAGCTCTGATACTATTAGATCCATTATCTGCTACTCATAACTTCTCTATTTTAAATAAGGATAGTTTTCGGTAGATTTGACTACTTTAAAATTCACATGTCTTAAATAAAAGTACAGTTTGATTTTTAAAGAATCATTTATTACAGAAAGTATATAACCTTAATAATAATAATGTTTTAAGGCCAAGTTCGAGTTGAAATCCCAATTCAATTCCAAGTTATTGCAAATCCATAATATTATATACTACCTTATCTTTTAATAAAAGTGGTAGACTTATTGATTCACTATTATAGTTTTTATAAAATTTTTTTAAATAAAAAAATATTATACATTATAAATTAATTAATATTATTAATTAATGAGAGTGTAGGATTACATATATTAAAATACCGGTACATATATTAGAAAAATGCTAAATTTCGCGAAAAGAAAATAGATTATATAAAAAAACTTTAAAAACTTTTATTAGAATTTCGGTAATTTTAAAGTAATTAAAGTAAAAAAATATTAAAATTTATAACTGAAAAAAATAGAATGAAAATTTATCTGAGCAACATGATTCTAGGTATTTTTTTAATTTAAATTATTCAATTAAAGAAAAAAAAAAATAGAGGCTAAAAGGATAACAGCAATCTAAAGAGGGTGGTATATAAATTTATATATTCTATATGAAATTTAATTTTAAAAGAAAAATGTTAAAACAACTGAGACTTCCCAATAGAAAAAGATTCAGTTGGTGAGGTGAGATCAGATTATTGACCATTTAAATCTACGACAATTTTGAAGTGTAAGAGAGACTAAAAAACCTAGTTAAGATATGGTCGAGTATTAATAATAAAAAATATATATATATATAGAACATAAGTAAATAAAAGAAAAAAAAAATAAGTAAAGTAACATTTAAATAATTGACTTTGTGCGCAGCATACCAAATTAATCCTGTCTATATAGGTTGGAGTAATAGGTCCTATAGCTATTTAACCGATAGCTCTGCTACTAATAGTGATAAGTCCAAAAACCAAATTTCATATATGTAACCTTAAAGAAATATTCAAAAAGTAACATTTAAACAATATACATGGAGTGTAGCATTACATAAGGTTGGAGTAATCTGCCCTACCTCTATTAAAGGACAGCTCAGACGCTATTAGATTCATGTCTGAAAACTAAATTTTATATGTAAACCTTACAGAAATATTCAAAAAGTAACATTTAAACAATATACATGGTGTGTAGCATTACATAAGGTGGGAGTAATCTGCCCTACCTCTATTAAAGGATAGCTCGGATGCTATTAGATTCATGTCTAAAACTAAATTTTCATATAGGTAAACCTTACAGAACTTTACAGAAAGTAACCTTTAAATAATCTTATTGGAGAGTAGCATTACATAAGGTGGGAGTAATCTTCCCTACCTCTTTTTAAGGGTAGCTTTGATACTATTAGTTTAATTTTTTTAAAAAATATAATTTAAATAATATATATGGAGTGTAGGATTACATAAAATCCGGTCTAGAAAAAGCTAATTCCCGAAAGAAAGTTAAAACTTTAAAACGTTTTAGAGAGGTATAAAGAATACCTTAAGGAAAAAACCAAAAGCTACTTCCCAATAGAAATCTAGGTATTTAAAATATCAAAATAAAAAAATAGAGCTATAAAGGTCCAGCATCAAGAGGGTGGTATAAAGAATGCCTTAAAGAAAAATACAAAAAACTGCTTCCCAATAGAAATCAGTGCATTTTAAATATCTAACAATAGAGCTATAGGTTTTCAAAGTCTAGGGGAGAATATAAAGAATGTCTTAAAGGATAATACAGAGAAATTACTTCTAAAAGATATTTAGAAAAATAAGGGATTTATAGGTCCAACGTCTAAAATAGTTTTAAGGGATATCTTAAAAGAATTACCAATTTTTCTGAGTTAAAATGCTTATATGAAAATAAAACCATGTTAGGTCTACAACTGGCTAAGAATGATACATATTCTGGCAAATATTAATATCTAGAAGTTCCCTTTTCAAAGTTATAAATATCTCTGAGTTACCATACTTATAAGAACCATGTTAGGCCTATAAATGGCTAGAAATTATACATATTTAAGCAAATTTTAAAATCTAGTGTCTTCCTTTTTAAAATTACCAATTTCTCTGAGATAAAAAAATACTTATAAGAAAATAAAACCATGTTAGGTCTACAACTGGCTAAGAATGTTACCTATTTTGGCAAATATTAAAATCTAACATTTTTCTTTTTAAAAATTACACATTACTCGGAGTTAAAATTACTTATAAGAAAATGAAACCATGTTAGGTCTGCAACTGGCTAGAAATGTTACCTATTTCGGCAAATATTAAAATTGGGCATTTCCCCTTGCAAAATTATAAATATCTCAATTACAAAATATTTATAAGAAAATAAAACCATGTTAGGTCTACAACTGGCTAAGAATGATACATTTTTTGGCACATATTAAAATCTAGCATTTTCCTTTTTAAAAATTACACATTACTCGGAGTTAAAATTACTTATAATAAAATGAAACCCTGTTAGGTCTACAACTGGCTAGATTTTATACATAGTCTGGCAGATATTAAAATCAAGCATTTTTTTTATTGTAGAATTACCAAAATTACTTATAAAAATGAACCTCGGTTAGGTATACAATTTGGCTAGCAATGAGTCTGGTGAATATTAAAATCTAAATTTTCCTTATTTTAAAATTACAAAATTGCTTATAAAAATGAAACTCTGTTAGGTCTAAATTTGGCTAGAAATGATACATAGTCTGGCAATTATATTAAAGTCTATCATTTTTCTTTATTTTAAAATTACAAAATTACTTATAATGTAAAAATCAGTTGGGTCTACAATTTGGCTAAGAAGTGATACCTAGTATGGCAAATAGTAAAATCTAGCATTTTTCTTATTGCAAAGTTACAAAATTACTTATAAAATATGTAGTTAGGTCTACAATTTGGCTAAGAAAGATATATTTGGCAAAATATTAAAATCTAGCATTATCTCTTTCAAAAAAAATTTTAAATAGCTCTGAATTAAAAATTAAAACTGAGATAGGTATCCTATTGATTAGGTTTGGTACATAATATGACCTATAATGAAATCTGGTATTTTCTCTTTTCTTCCAAAAAGTAAAAAAAAAATCTCTGAATTGAAATTAGAACTTTGCTAGGGTTCCAATAGGCTAAGAAAAATATATCTAGGGCTACCTTTGAAAACTTATAAAGAAATTTCGTTATAAAAAAAAATTATCAGTTCCAACCTTTTAAAGATTATCAAAAAAATATTCGAAATACTAATATGGGTTTGAGCATTCAGAGCTACTACCTATTCATAAATATATAATAATAATAAAAAAAATAAAAAGTTAACAGAGGATATGCAAAGCAGCTCCTGTTTTAGCACTGTTTATCGCACACAAGCCATTTGGAAAAATGGAGGCTCACGAGACTTTGGTCAGGTTAGTTTGCGAGAGCACACTGGGGTTTAATTCCGAAGTTACTCGCTAGGGGAAGCCTCAAAATGCGTGTATCGGTTTAGCTAAGTTGTTCTGATAATATGAAGTAAGGAGAAAGTTATTGCAGGTGACGAAGATCAGAATATTTAAATTCAAAATTTTGGGAAGGTTATTTATATAATTAAAATGAATATAGACTGTCTATATGAAGTAACTTATGGCCGTGAAATCAGTTTGTAGGTGGAAAGTGGAAAACTAGCGTGCGTGAATTTGATAGTGTTGAGCAGCCTCGTGTGAGACGGGAAGGGGGAAGGGAGGGGAGAGGACACTGGTGAAAAGGAGATAAAACTTTGTTTTTATAATTCTTACGAAAATATTCAAAATATTTTAGTATCATAATGCTAGCAGAATTGCGCAGCCAAGAAAAAAAATGAGGGGAGATGGGTCCCAAGAATTAAAAAAAAAAAAAAATAAAAAAACATTTAAAGGCACTATTTACTCTAAAAAAGAGAATGGCTCTTTTTATCTTTTTGATATTTCCAATATAAATGAAATTTTTAGTGGAATAGACCTTCCCTCCAAAACAGGAATACAGCATTGGGATTAGCATAAAGATGTTCCTAGATTGCGAAATAGAGTTAGTTTTAAGATTTGGCTCCGGCACCCGTTGAACTACTGTATATTGGATGGAAGGCTCTGGGGCGGTCGCTGCAATGTTTACAGGGGGTTCGTTCAGTTTCTTATGAATGTAGATTATGTTGATAATGCAAGCGAGGGTTGCGAGAATGGAAAACCGGAGAATGTTATGGCATGAAAGCTAATCAGACGGTGGATTTGAGTAGCCTCGTTGATCGCGTTTAGGGAAGCGTCCGAGTGTACATGTACGGGTTTCAAATGTAGTGTGGAGCTGAATACAGAAAAGTTGGGAGTGAGATGGTGAGATATGTTTGTGTATTTGGCAAGCTGCGAGTCCTTTTCAATCCATTCTGTGTGTATTGAAGTATGGGAAGGATATTTGTAGCTGTATTATTTAGATACAAAGTTGCAACCGTGGGGTATGTTGTCTGTAACAAGAAAGGAAAGCTGTAATATTGGAAGGAAAAGATATAAGTGTTTGATACTAACCTGGTAAAATCCCAGGTAAGTAAATTCCATACAATAATTGATTTAGAAAAAAAATGGACAATTAAATACAACTGATGACTGTTAACTATAAACTAATTATACATAAACATTTATGAAAACTGAAAAAAGACAAGAGTTCGGAGGTGTTTTTTAAAGTTTTATAGTTTATAAATTAATATTAATAAAGGGAATGTAATATGATTCTTGGATAAGTTTGATTGGCCTGATTGGGAAAGGTAGAATTTTATAAGTGTCGTATGAAGACTCCGTTGAAAGAGGAATGAGAGTAGAAATAGTGTAAGGGTCATTTGCATGAAGGTAGGTCCAGGTGAAGCACTTATTCGCTACCATCCCGTCATCTTTGAACGGGTACAGCAGTCCATGGCCCTCCGTGTCGATATATGCATTACCGGGGGCAGGGACCACTTCAAACACCTTCTTCGTGTCGGCCCAAATAGCATCCCATACCGCCTACGTATATGTATTCGTGTGTGTTCTTTTGTCTGTAATATGTTCGGACCTAGAAGTAATTAAATTCCATAAAATCTGTCGCTTTTAATATATCACCATCTGCTTTTCTATCATTTACAGGACGTCTCTAACAAACCGACTTCTGGTAGCAACCCTTCCGTCTGTAGCTCCTATAATTGGGCCATTTTGATGTCAATGTTTCGATAATTAAATCGCCGTCTAAACGTACTACTGATTCTACGCCACACATTTTGTACATATATATTAAAGGAAGCACCATTAAATATATATATATATATATATATAATATAATATATATATATATATATATATATATATAATTATATATATGATATATATATATATATACTAATATACTATATAATACATATAATAATATATATATATATTATAATATAACTATATATATATAATATAGAAATATATATATATAAATATATATATAATATATATATATATAATATACTATAATAAATATATAATATATATATATATATATATATATATAAATATATAATATATATATTCATATGATATAAAAACATATATAAAATTAATAACTATATTATTTCACGTTTTACCCGCCATAAAGATTCTCTACCCCTACATATAAGGTCCTCATTAGTATACATGTACAAGTGTGCGGACTACAACGTCCGCTACGAGGGTCAAACAGGCCTTCAACTTTACTTGAGGATTTTGAAACAACGGGGAGTTTCTTATACAACTGATTTACCTATCACAACCCCAGAAAACTCCCCCATACTACTGTAGTTTTCAACATAATCAGCCATATTGAATATTATTATTACTATTTTTATGTTTATCGGATATAGTAAAGACTCAACACAAGAGTCAGAAGGAAAGAAATCGGAACTGTGGTCGGTGACGGAGTCAGTCGGATTTGGAATCGTTCACTTCTAACATTTGACATCTCAGATTATGTTTTATCAAGTACGAAGAAACCGATTTTATGGTTATCAGCCATTTACGGAGAGTTTGAACACCCCAAGATGGAGACCCATAAGAAAAAAGGAGATATTTTACAAGTCAAACGCCCGGAGAGCTTAACGATGAATCATTATGAAGGAAGAAGTATTCCAGGAGGAATCAGACGAGGTAAGGCCCAATTTGAGGTTGGGACCAAACTCCAAAATGGGGTTCCACCCACAAAATTGAAATTCAGCGCAAAAATCGGCTCATAATAATGAATAAATAAATGTTTTCAAAGTAACCAGACCTTGTAAAATATACAAATTATATTTCTTGACAGTTATATGGGTCGCTTAGATACTGATAATCATCGTAATAAAATTGATGATGTCACATTTAACATATGGATACATGCATCAGTTCGTATATACGCAGCGATAAACGTGCTTGAGATAAAGCGTCACACCGAAAAATTCAAAAGAGAGAAGAAGCCGATGAGGAAGTAGATCAACTCATACAATCAGCTTGATAGTTCGATACTTCGAGAGACTGGATCAAATAAATAATAATATAATAATAATATAATCAATAATAATAATAATAATAATAAACATAATTAATAGCATAATAATAATAATAATAATAATAATAATAATAATAGACCAGCCTTCAGATTAGGGACATCTGTAACAAAAATTGAATAGCTACAAAAAAAATGAATACATTTTTGAATTCAGCGAACATTTTAATGCCGGAAAATGAAATTTTTTTTATTAATAATTAATAACACTTTAAATATTAGTAATTTATTTATTTAACAATAACCTTAAATTACTAACACAACAAAAGGAAAATAAATTTTCGCCAATGGGCAAGAGAGAATTTTTTTTTTACTTTTACCTTTTACTTGTGAATAAAAACAGTTTTTATTCGTTCCCAGTATTATCGTTATATATATATATATATATATAATATATATATATAATATAAATATACTATACTAATAGTATATATATAATAATATTATATATATAGATATATATCATATATAATATATGTAAACTTAGTTAGTTAGTTATTATAGTAAGTTAGGTCTTAGGTTAGGTTCACGCTTAGGTTAGGTTAGTTAGTTAGTTAGGTAGTTAGTTAGAGTTATAGGTAGGGTTAGTTAGTTTGTTATTTAGTTAGTTAGGTAGTAGTTAGGTTTGGTTAGTTAGGTTAGGTTAGTTTACGCTATGTTTAAGTAGGGTCAACTTATTTGCGTGAGTTTCTTACTTTGAACCACTCACCTTACAATTGTATTTGTGTGCTCCTCTTTCAGAATTTAATAAAACTATAGCATTTTAACTGTTAACTAATCAAAATCTATTACCCCATTTATGGTACTAAAAAAACTATTTAAAACTGCTCCCTCTTTCTATATAGTCCCAGACTCATCGACTTTTCACCATTCTCCTTTTTTATATATTTTTCGTTTACCAAAAAATCATTTTCTAATGCCACTTATAGTGCAAATATTATTTCTAAAATTACTTCTTTTCTTTTTCATCACCCTTCATTCTGATTTCGGTTTTTCTTGCATTAAAATGATTGCCTTCATTCAAACAATGGTATTCAGTTTTTATGTAGTGTATTTTTAAAGTTTTCCTAATCGACTAAATATAAACAATAATAATAATATAAAATTATAATAATAATAAATAAAAAATATTCAGAATAATAAATAATAAAAATACATTAATAATAATAATAATAATAATAATAAATAATAATAATAATAATATTCTAGAAGTGAAGGGTGTCGTGGTAAAAGCCCGATGCTACAGCGTCCCCTATAACTAGTAAGATAAAGAGTCTATACTTTTCAAAATCTGGTTACTATGGGAATTTATTATGAGTTGAATTTCGCTGTAAATTTTATTTTTATGGGTGAGATCCCATTTTGGCGTTCGGCCTGCACCTCAAGTTGGGTCTTATCCAGTTTGATTCCTCCTGAAGTCTATCTTCCTTTAAATGTTTCGTGGTATATATATTTTTATTTAGAACCTACTTGTTCACTTGATCTGATAATCCAGGGTGTATTTTCTTTAGTAAGTATGAGGGTCGAAAAGCCCTGTCAGTATGTTTCAAAGATGTTTATTAACTATCTAGTTTATCAGCTACATATATAATATACTATACTAGAATATAATATAGAACACAATATCACAGTCAACAATATCAAACTATCTGCAGAGCTGAGAATTAATAAGCCATTTGTATTGTTTAGACATGAGAAAAAATTCTACCAACGAATAAAATATCTTAAAAAATTTACTTTGATCAAATATTTCGAAATTTTAAAAATCCAAAATAAAAATTAAGTCAAAATTAAATATAAAAACTAGAGAGCTACCAAAAATATTTCTATTCCAAGTCTTTATTATATATTTTCCACTAAAATTCTGTGATGAAAGAAAAATTTGGGGATTTTCTTTAAATTATAATTTTTCCATTACAAATAATTACAATCACTTCTAGCTAGATTCACAAACGGTAATCACGAAGTCAAAAAAGAAAAATTAATTTTCATTGCATAATAATATATAATGATAACGATGAAGATTAATTGATTGGATGTTCACTCAGTCAATACAATAGGAAGATCTTCTTCGCAGCATTTATAGTGCACAGGGCTAGCAACCGGCCTTTCTTTGCTTGCATTACTCTTGGACCTAGCTGGTAATCTTCATGCCCTAGACAAGCAAAGCCCTCTGGAGCAGCTCTAGGAAGGACAGTTTTTGCACGGCGCCAATGGTATAAGATGCTATTCAATACATACTGAGAAGGGGCGAAAACCCTACCTGAGAGTGTTTTAACTCCGCGAGATATGCATCTCAAAACCATCGCCGAGAATGGCTTCTGATGTTCTAGTATGAGTATTCGGCCAGAAGGAAAGGACGCTGAGCCAACTGACAGGGCAAACTCTTCCTGGGAGTTTTATAGATATATAATTATATTAGTATATATACTATAATATATATAATAATCTAATATAATACTACAATATAATACTATATCTATAAATATAATAATATACCATATAATATATATAATATTAAATATATAATATATATAATATATATAATATATATGAGTATCTCATTACTATAAATATATATCCAAGCTGGCGCAGAACCAATGGAGCATTTGGTCGGGTTCCACTGTGGGTGAGTCGGAGCAGATGGGTTCGCGGGTCTCGTTTTCTCCGCCGACATACCCATTTTAGTATTGAACATGGTGTGGACGGATCGCGGCTTTGCCGTGCGGGCATTTTATGAAAACAACAATTCTGTTATCGCGACGCAAAGAGCTTTCCGGCGACGGTTCAACATTCTGCGTAACGATCCTGTTCCTCAGCCGACGAACTCAATTCAGTCCTGGGTTAGACCTTTAGAAGTCAACCGTAGTACACTACGAAACAATACACATGGCCACGCAGTCCAATTCAGAACACCAAAAAATGTGGAGCGAGTAAAGAGCAGAGGTAGTGCAGTCGCCTCAAGCTTCGTGTCCCGTACAGAGCATCGCTGTTGCTTTGGGCAATATATCCAACCGTCAGTTTGAGAAAGGATTCTCCTGCATTGGATTACATTTCCACTATATAAAATACATGATGCCCAGTAATGAACGCAAGCCAGATTATGATAAAACCCGCCAGAGATCAGTATGCGCAACATGCTTGCACAGATCCCTCCCAGCATCCTTCTCCAGGTAGCGACGAGCACATTTTCACCTGTTGGCTGTCAATAAAAAATTATCTCTACTGGCATTAAATAACCCCACACGTTATCTAGGAAAGGCCACTACATTCCACCAAACTAACGGTATATGTGCCGTATCATCTGTTTGTTTATAGGCCCCATACTTCTTTGAGCAGGACAGAGTGACTGTGACCGTAAATTCCGAACGTTTATGTCACCATGCTGAACACTTTCGTGCTTCCAAAAATGGAAGAGATTGTTGAGGATTTGGGTTTGGACCTTGTGGCTCCAAACAGTATGGGGCTACAGCTCATACAGCCCGACACCTCACTCACTGTTTTGAGGGAAGAATGGTTCCCCGGACGCGTTATGTCTCTCTGAGGTATTGATTAGTCGCACGACCACGTCACCCTGAATTAAACATAGCATTGCTTTCTGTCGCGATATCTAAAGAAAAACTGTGTTTAAAAGTCGCCCTCACCACCCTCATCCACGAGCTAAGGGAGAGAAAAGTTGAAGATGTCCACGCAATTCAACGCTATATATGTGAACGTGCTGTTCAAAACTTCAGAGAACGACTCCATCAATGTGTTGCTAATGATGGGAACCATCTTGAAGAACATTACGTTTCAGAACTTAAGGATTAAAAATCTAAGAGCTTTACGTAATTTAAAGTGCCCTTAACATAGATTAAAAAGTATTACCTTACATTTTATACCCCCCCCCAAACTGCTCAGTTGGTTCTGCCGCACCCTGTATATATATAGTGAACAAATAGTTATAAACAAAGAAAAGTTTAACATAGTGTTTAAAAAAAGAACAAAGAAAAATTAATTATGGTACAACATTTATAATTTATAATATTCATTTTGCTATTTGTTTGTATATCTTTGTTCAATATACAGAAAATAGTTTTATCATAACAGGTTAGTATAACAACCAAATTATATAAATTATATATAAATTAAATAATAATATATATATATATATATATATATATTATATATATATATATATATATATACTATATATATATTATATATATAATATATAATTATTCCACTTAATCGTTTGCATCGAATAGTGTTATCATAAATATACCTATACTAATAACATATATATATATATAATATATATATAATATATTATATATATCTATATACATATAATATTAATAATAATCATATATAATATATATATACTATATATATTAATAGGAATAACTAAAAAAATTTCGGGGGCCAGACAAAAATCATTAACTATATATAATATAATAATATATATATATATTAATAATAAATATATACTACTATATATAATAATATATATATATATATAAATATATCATATATACTATATATACTATTATATTATATATATATATAATACTATATACTATATATATACGTTTTAATTTCCGAATGAGGTCAATATTTAAAAAAGACCAAATTATTAAGAAAATAAATATCATTTTATTACTGAGGGAGACAATTCACACTCTTTCATTTAAAATAGCTACATAAAAAAAGAACGCTTTTTAAAAAAAAAAAAAATTTTAAAATTGTTAAAAAATGTTGGAAAAATACGGTTTTTTGAAGAATACGAAAGCTACTCGATTATTAAATGGACAATAAATATATGCTTTTATGATTGAATTTTATTTTTTTAACAAGGCAATACAAGTAGAAAGTATAGTGTACAGAAGCGGGTTTCCCCGGCCTACCGGGACGACGGGGAACTTCCGTCCCCTCCTCAGTCCTCCGTTGGCTCACCCCTAAAAAAGGATATAAAAGAAAAATACATTTTCTTCAAAAGCGTAAAAATTAAAATACTACTTGATAACTCTTGCTACTCGTGAGAGTAACTCAGGATTCCAAGGTCAATCACCACCTACGCTTGCCATGGTTCTAAGATTAATACTAGATATTAACAGTTATCTAATAAATATTAGAATTAAAATAATTTTTTTAAAGTTTCCTCGTTAAATTGCTTGCTGAAATAACAAAATTATTTATTTTCCTGTAAGATCCTCAGTTATTCATTCACATCCTGTCCTCCGTTCCGAGATCCGGCCTATATAACTTATAATTATATAATAATAAAATATTATATATATATCATATAATCATATATACTATATATATAATAAAATATAAATATAATATATATTTATAATAGTATAATTATATATATTATAAATAAATATTATATATAATATATATATATATCATATATATATATATATATACCTCATATATTACTTATATATATACTATATATACTATAATATATAAACTAATAATAATATACTATTATATATATATAAATGAAGGACCAAATAATAAATTTCTAAGAAAAAATGGGTTAATTTAATGAAATTTTCTAAAATTTTGTAAATAAATTTAAATTTAATCGCCTGTCATGAGAGTGAGCAAAAATCCATAAAACAATTATTTAAAGTCGCGATTGTCAAATATTTCGATTATAAGAAAGGGCAGTTTAGTAAGTCATTCATCTTCAAATAGTATTTCTCAAGTAGTTTTCAGAATCTTATGTTGAAAAGCTCTTTCTTACTGAAACATAGATAATCAGGTTAAAAAATGCCTGAGTATGTGCAAGTATCAAGATGCGTAAATATTTGGGAAACTGACTTCGACAAGAAAACTACTCCGTCTATTCAGTTTTTTGCGACCGATTCTTTGTTTTGATGCCTTTCAACTTCAATAAATTCCATTCTGTTTTTTTTTACTAAAAATCTGAATTGTGCTTTTCCAAGATCTTCTTCGCTAACACGTTACACAATCATTTGTTTCTTCTCATAAGGCACATAGGTACCGTCCCGGCATTCACAAATTGCAAGAATATTAATTCTTTATGATCTTAAAACCTCTCTCCTAATGATAAATCTATATCATCCAAAATAGCTATTAAAAATGAACTGTTGCAATAAAGTCTGTCTTTAGTCGAGAGTAGGAATGACTGGGTCTGTATTGTTAGAATTTCTAATTAATAAATTTAAAATAGATTTCAATAATACCAGGCCTCGATTCAGATGCCTTTACACATTCTTCAAAGCTTTAAATTCTAATGTTGCAATTTCTTTGATAGCTTCAAGTTTAGTTTACTAAAGACTACGAGCATTTATTCCCTGACAGCTACAAATTAACAAATTAGTTGAAACCACTGCACATTTATACGTATTACGATATGAATAACTTAGAAAACAGATATTTATGCTAACAAAATCTTACGGGGGGGCCATGCCCCCTGGCCCCCCCTGGATAGCCACTTGTATTAGTATATTAAATATATATATATAGTATATATTATATAATATATATAGTAGTATATATGATATATATATATAGGGAAGTAATATACATATACTATAATATAATATAATATATATATATATATATATATATATATATATTTAAACGTCCTCCCCAAGGAAGGTTATACGAACTGTCAGTGGGACCCATCGAGAAAGGTCCTTGGATTCCACGAGCCTAGCGACTATTCCGCTGACTGGCCAGGCCTATTGCAAATGCCGAAAGCTTTACCCATTTAGTAGCAAGCCACTTACCAATGTACTCATAAACTTCTGAGTAGACAGAAGCTAAGAGTTATATAGAATAGCTCACTCTCTCACTCCACCCAGTCTCGAACCCGGGCCCTCTCGCTTGTCAAGCGAGTGCTCTACCACTGAGCTAGTAGCGCTCCTATTGCCAACATGTATTGTTGGACGAAACGTCAGCACAGTCATTTTAATTTATTTTTGTGTTTTTAAATATTTCCCCCCTTCAATTAAATATAGTGTTTTAAAATTAGCATTATCATATAGTATATATATAATATATATATATATATATTATTATAAACAGTAAATAATAAAATGTTTATATATATATAGTATATGGTTTTAATATATATATATATATATATATATATATATATATATATATATTGTTATGCCATGTTGGATAAAGAGAGAATAAAAAATCCCATAAAATAAGTCGTGAAACCTTAAAGCCGATGATGAAAAAGAAGAAAAAAAATCGAAAAAGAAGGATACGGAGATTAACTACATTAACTACCTTTGAAGTGGAAGAACTGTACAAAAGATAATAAACAGGAACTCTACCACTTTACAATTGGTGAATCCGGAAAGAAGAACACCCTCTTAAAGGTGCCTTCAAACAACTAACAACAATTGAATAAGGTAACAAGTAACATGCATACCAGTGAAGACATAAACCACAGTCACACCGTTAATCTTAAGCCTATCAACCTCAGTTTATCGTGGCTATTTCCGTCGACACTGCGATAACTAGCTACTCTCATTATGGAAGGACTCGCAGATTACATCTTCAGATAATATTCCACTTTGTCTATAGAGCTCTCTGGTTAAAATGGAAGCCTCAGTTTAGCTGCTTATTTCTGTCGTCACTAATACCAATTTCAAGATGTCAAAATAACGAAAACCTTTAAGCAACATGCAGACCAGTGAAGACGGGAACAACAGTTACACCATTAATCTTAGGGCTATCAACCTCAGTTTAACGTGGGAATTTCCTTCGAAACTGTGATAACTAAATACTTTCACTATGGAAGAACTCGCAGATTACATTTTCAGATAATCTTCCACTTCGTCTATAGAGTTCTCTGGTTAAAAAAGAAAAAAGGTTCATCCATGTAAAGTATTACGTACAGTATAATTGGATACCATATACCACTGCTACTATATATGGATGGGGTAACCTGAAGAATGATTCATCAATAGTATATATTTGGTAATAAATACAACACAATTGGGATCACATACCACTTCAGTAGTATATGCCCTGAAAGTGACAGATGCCAGATTTGTTGCTAAATCTGGCAACTTGTCCATACATATATATCATTTTTGGCACTTTTTAGCGACTTTCTATTACTCAGCTACTTTCCTGAACCTTTTTAGCATATTTCCTGTAATTTCGTTAATTTATTTGCTAAATCTGGAAACCTATCCGTACATTTTTATGACTTCTGGCACCTTTTTAGCCGTTTTGATATATTTATGGCAGTTTTTAGTGTTTTTCGATACAATTTTATAATTTTGATATATTTTTAGGACTTTCTAGCACCCTAGCTACGTTTCTGGTTACTTGCCATAGCTCACGTACTTTTCTGAGTTACTTTCTTGTCATACTTTCCATATTCATGAGTGTTTTTCGTATGGCCTCCCACTTTATTAACCAACTTCGTTCGTTTGACCGCAAGTTCAGTCGCCATCAATCGTTTGACCCCAAGTTCAGTCGCCATCGTTTGTTTGACCGCAAGTTTAGCCTCAGTCGTTTGTTTTCCCACAATTTCCAGCATTTTTTCGGAATTTGAAGCGCTTTACGTCTTCGCGTCTTTACGGTCTTACGTCTTTACGGCTTTAGGGTATGTAAAGACGCAACTCTGTAAGGTAGTATAGCAAATAGACCGGATGTTGCCCCTTCTCATCTCTCTTTGCGGGACGGCCTTACGGCTTTACGTCCTTACGTCCTTACTGCTTTACGTCTTTACTTCCTTACGTCCTTACGGCTTTACGGCTTTACGTCCTTACGGCTTTACCGCTTTACGTCCTTACGTCTTTACTGCTTTACTGCTTTAAGATCGATAAAACAGGTTTATTGACCCTAAAACTCTAACTCAACAAATCAGTTAGTTCGAAAGTGACCCCTACCACATCATGGCATACTTTACTGCTTTACTGCTTTACGTCACATTTTGACGTAATTTTTTTTGTATGGTACAGCTTTAAAATAAGTTCTTTTCATAATATATCCTTTAAAATAAGCTCCTTGTTTGAACAAAACATAAATTTATTAAAACATTTTGTTTCTACTAAGTAGTAGGAATAAATATATATAGAATATAAATTAGTTACAATAATATTGCCTTTAAATTGAGACATAAATCATGAGAAAATAATGAGGGGTTCCGGAGATACGGCCCCAAAACGTCACTAGTCAGACCAAAAACGCGTTTATTTTACTTTGAGCTCACAGCGGCAAGGGTTTACATACTCCAATCGTGTTTAAAATTTAACTACCTTAAAATCTGGAGAGGCTGATCACTTTGTGGGGTTCCCGTTGACAAAATTCCAGCATCAATTTTTTACGGTCACCTTAATATATATATATATATCATATATATATAAGTATATATATATATATATCTTATATATATATTATATATATATATATATATATATATATATATATATATATATATATATATATATATATATATTAATATATATATATATATATATATATAATAGACAAACCTACTCCAGTCCAGAACCTAATCAAATATAATTTAATATTAACACTTTGGATCTGTGCCGACAGCAATGTTAATAGTATAATACTACGTTACATTACGAGACTAGATTCAAACAAGAGTTAGAATATGAAAGGAACTTCGGAGTAAGATCGGATGGATATGTAGAACTTGGGTGCTTAAAATATAGCCAAATTGAGAAGAGTTCACGCAGGATCGCTGACAAAACTAATAAGAGAAGAAGGTGTTGGTCCTGGGAGAACAGGTGGGTTTTTAGAAAGAATCTAAAAATAATATAATGGAATATCTCCAAAAAATAGGCGTCAAGAAAGGAATGTGCTTATTAAGGTATAGGAGACAGGATGCAGAATATTATGTTTATTTGTGTATTCGCTTTTTGCTAAGCAAAGTACAAATATCGGTTCTGATATTAACCCCCGTTCTAGTTTTAAACCCAGGGTTGTGATATATGATAAACAAATATTCGGAATTGATGAAGTGGATTTCAAAAACACAAGAAGGTTTGGAATCTGTCGATGTTGAAACAAAAATAAATTCAAAAGAGAATATGTTATTTTCGAATTGAAAATCCAAATTTCAAAAGAAAAATAATGAAACAATACAATTGCAATTCCAAAATGAAATCCGAAAGTCATAATTGATGGTTCAAAAAGGTGCTAGGTTCAAACTAGAATTTCAAAATTCGAAATGCAAAGTTCAAAATACGAAGACAAAAATTTATATTTTGTGGTTAAAAATACGGTTTAATGTTTGAAAACAAACCTTCAAAGTTTATAGTTCAAAAATTGAACGTTAAAGATTGAGAAATATGAAATTTTGTTGCGAACTTCATAACAAATATAAGCAATTTCAAAGTTCAATTAAATTGTCATATTTGCTTTTACGCAACTTACTTCTGCCTCATTTCGGTGGGCAGCTTTCTTCTGGTTTGCGTTGTTCTCTGGCAATTTGGCACATGGTGCCCGTGACCTCTTTGGCAATTTTCATAATCTCCTTCAGCTGGACCAAGATTTCTTCTTGGGTCTCCATGGCCTGGTCGGCTTTCTCTTCTCGCTCACGGGAACGTGACCACCTTTTTGATGACTGTGAGGCAAATTCTTCTTCATACCTCATGTGGTTTATACTTCCCCAATAGGGTTCCTCCCTCGATGAACTTCCTACTTCAGTAAAGATGAGCTTATATACCTTGGCACAAGATAACGATGTCCATAAGCTAGTAGGTGTAGCTGACGGTCTTTACAAGAATTTTGTTCATAAAATCTTGATCATCTGTAAGGGCAGATGATCAAGATTTTATGAACAAAATTCTTGTAAAGACCGTCGGCTACACCTACTAGCTTATGGACATCGTTATCTTGTGCCAAGGTATATAAGCTCATCTATACTAAAGTAGGAAGTTTATTCAGGAATAACCTTGCGCAAAATTTAGAGTTATTTTCTAAGAGTAATTCAAAGTTTTTGCGGACTAAGATATTCTTTGCTCTTTTTATATATTGGCTTGGCAATTTATTTTCCTATGCTTTTTTTAAATACATCGCCTACTCACTGACGCAGGGCTGACATGTGGGTTCCTCTATGGTATCCAGCAGTTTTTGGCAGGTATTTCTTTGCAGAGGAAATTCAATGGTCGAAACAATGTGATTTGGCAAGATGGATGCCAACAAGTGCACTTTTTCGTTTACGTCATTAATACCGTTCAGTTTACACACGGCGTTAGTGGCACTTAGCCAGGCGACTACCTCACAGGGATCAAAGGGGAGTTGGTTGGAGGTTAAGGCACTTGTTGTTTGGTGACGTTGCTCTCCCTGTGTGCGCCGCTTCGTAAGCATGGGCGATTTGGAGGTACTCGCCTTTGGGGTGCATACATTTTCCTCCTCCGAACTCAAAGTTGACACTTCATAACCTAATGGAGAAGGCGACTTTTGCGGGGATAAAGATTTTCTCCCCTGTCCCGTCTTAGGAGGGGTTGTTTGCCCTTCCCCGCTTTCCAACGAAGGGAATTCTTCTTTATTCCTACTATATTTTCTTTTAGGACTCAAAACGTTTGTTTATATATTTTACTTTTTAGGCTTAGAGCAGTTCGTTTTTAGAAGCAAGCTCAGATTTTTTTTTATGTTTTTAAGAGTCTATTCCTCTACAAATTATGTAGAAACTATTTTGTAACACAATTTAAATTCACTTTAGTTTACACAACCACTTTCCACTGTTTTTTTTCTTTGTTTATACGGAAAACACTAGCACTGTTAGTTATCACCACTTTTTGATTAATTATAATTACACAATATCCTAATTAAGAAAATTATTACTGGATATTCAACAAAGGTCACTCCTGGGGATCAGCAAAGGTGGGGCCAGTGATACTCATGCCACTCTTTAAGTAATTAACTTATGGAAAAGTACGGCTGCTTTATTGTTTATTTTACATGAAATGGAAATGCACTAGTCGATTGTTCTTTGTCAATGGGGCAATAAAGGTAAATAATAAAGGTAAAGTCTAAAAATATGGTAATACTCAATTATAGAATTATTTGAATAGGCACTCGCGGATGCCAACCTCTCTTCACCAAAGTATACAACGGAATTATGACTAGCAGCCGGTGCCTCATTCAAAATCACCAAACTCATTGGTCAACTTGAATGCTTTGTTAATAGATTCAAAGGCCTTAACAACAGGCAAATTATTAATATAACGAACATTTATTAGCGCAGAGGAGGGAATAAATGTCAGCCCTTTAAAAAACATACAGACGTGTATGTCACTCATGCCACCACACACACTCCAATAATATACACAGAAATGTTCGAATATCAGAGCAGACATATATATATATATATATTATATATATATATATATATATTATATATATATATATATATATTAATAATTTAATATTATATAAATATATATATATATATATAATATATATATATATACATATATATCATACTATATATTTGCAATATTGTTACATATATTTTTTTATATATATATATAATATATAATTCGACAATATCATGTGTATTATATATAAATATTATGAGTATATATACATATAACTAAATAGATATATATATATATTTATATATATATATATATATAATTATATATATATAATAATATATATATATATATATTATATATATATATATATATATATATATATATTATATATATTATATATAAATATATATATATATATATATATATAATATATATATATATATATATATATATTATATATATATATATATATATATTATATTATATATATATATATAAAATATAATATATATATATATATATATATATATATATATATATATATGATATAAATATTATATTATATAATATTATATATATATATATATTATATATATAATATAATATATATATAGTATATATATATATATATAGATAGATAGATAGATTATATAAATATAGTCAACCTAGGCACGTAAAATAATACTTTAATAAAACATCAACAGAATAAAATATGAATAATAAACAAAACAAAGTGAACCATAGCTTTCGCCTAAGACATATCAGGCTCTGTCCATGAATGACAAGAATATACAAAAATAAAAAAGTTAAATGAAAAAAATTGTTTAATTAGTTGGTTGTCCTTCTTCTTCACATCCTTAAGCATACTGAATTTAGGAGTATAGAATTTTGAATTATGTCAAGGCTCACTTTAGGACGTATTTATTAAAATTATCAGTATTAGTAATATATATGACGATTTCAATTATTTTTCCTCTTCATAACCTGAATTTGATGTATTTCAATGGAGTTAATCGGAATTTATAATGTATTTATTGGTCGTGCAGTGTCGGATTTAGTTTCACTTGTTCCTGTAACTAGTGTTCATGTTTATTGTTCTTGTTAGTCTATTTATGACAGCATTTACTTTTAACAATCTTTCAAAGTTTGACTTAAGATCCTCCTCAATGGGTTCTCCCTTATCTGCCATTTTAAGCAATATTTTTATGGAGGCTCTTTGAATAACACCACTGACATTATTCCTCCCCTTCTCTTTCTAAGTGGCCACATGGCTTCGTTATTGGACCGACGTTTCTGCGCACTTCCAAATGACATCAATATAAATTTCATTTTTACAACAATATTTAACATAAATTCATCCCTCTATCTTCTTCACACATGAATTACCTAATAACTCTTCTCTACCCCTTTTCTTGATACTTTAAATTCATGGAAAAACTCTCCACATCTATCCTTTTCTGTCTACAGAAAACCCACTTCTTTCTCCTCTTATATACATTGGTTTTCGACTAATACATATAATACAAAATTAGCTACACTAACTGCCCTCTATCTTAGAGCCCTTCGAGTTTGCTCTCCTCATAATCTCTCAACAGAAACTCAATTTCTTTTTTCTACTTTCATCAAACTAAAATATCCTCCTTATGTCATTAATTCAGCATTTCGCAAAGCCAAACAAAAATTCTATAATAGTAACCCTCCCATTCCTCACACCACTCTTTCTTATCTTCCCATTCCTTATAAGTTAAATCATCAATTAAAAGAACATCTTCCCAAAAATATTCGCTTTATAAAAAGTAATACAATTCCCTTGAAAAAAGTTTTTAAACCCCCTAAAATTAATACTTATCAAACGCAATGCATTTTAAAATTCCCTGCTATGACTGTACATCTGTTTACATCAGCGAGACTAATGATCTACCCAGACGAGTTAAACAACATAAACATGATCTTATCAAAGACTCTCCTAATTCAGCTTTAACAGCCCATCGAACTCTGCACGACCATAAAATCAATATAAATTCCGTTTTTCCATTGAAATACATCAATCCCAGTTTTTTGAAGAGGAAAATAATTGAAACGTCATATTATGTAAAACCTGATAATTTTAATAAAAATTAACCGGCGAAGTGAGAACTTGACATTATTCAAAATTCTATACTCCTAAATTCAGTATGCCTTAAGGATGTGAAGAAGAAGGACAACCAACTAAATTAAACAATATTTTTCATTTAACTTTTTTTATTTTTGTATATTCTTGTCATTCCATGACAGAGGCCTTTGATTGTCTTAGGCGAAAGCTAATGGTTACTTTGTTTTTTTATATTTCATAATTTTATCTGTGATGTTTTATAAAGTATTATTTTACGTGCCTAGGGTGACTATCCTAATAAATATTTCCTCCCGTTCAAGCAAATTATATAATATATTATATTATATATAATAATATATATATATATATATATATATACTATATATATATATATATTATATATATAGATATATATATATATTTATATATAATATTAGTATATTTATATATATAAATTAATAATAAAATACCCCTGATGTACTTTTCACCATGCTGGGATTCGATCCTGTACCCTAGCAGATAAGCGTGCAAAGTGTTTGACTCTACGCCACGATGAGCTAAAATCATAACTCCGGAATACTTCTACTGTCCAGCGTCAGGAACCCTGGTATTTACAATTACACATTTGAATGGAAGGTTAAATTGCTATTTACATATATATATATATATTAAATGTTATCTTCTCTCTATATATATATATATATATATAGTATATATATATATATATATATATATATAATATATATTATATATATATATATATATATATATATATATATATATATATATATATATATCTATCTAGATATATATATATATGTATATATCTAATATTTATTATATATATAAATATATATATATATAAATATATATATATATATAATAATATATATTATAATATATATATATATATATATATATAATATATTAGCCTCTCACCTCTCCCCTCCTTCTTCTCTACTGATTAAAGTGTTCTTTGATTTTTATTCCTTTAAACGAGCTTTACCTTTATCGACATTCAAATTTTATTGCTTTAAGCAACTTTTGCCTATATTGACAGCCTATTTTTTATAAGCGCAACCAATTTTTTTTTTACCTTTATGGACTCAAAAACATCTTTCATCATATCTATTTAAACTATTTAACTAGCTTATATTATTATTATTCAAAGAAGAGAATGATTTTCCCAAAGGTATAAATTAAAAGTAATTATTATTATTATAATAGTGTTGTATTATTTTTATTAATTACTATAAACTATAAATATATAGGTATTATCTTCTCTAATTTGAATTAACATAATTACAGTCTTTGTTATCGTCAAATATTATTTCATTTATAAAGCATGGAATTTTTTTCCTTCCACTTACATTTTAATTTATATATTATTCTTTCATTTCCATTAGTTAGACTTATTATTATTGAATAAATATTACATATAGATTTTATAAAATATCACTATTCGGATGTGTTATTCTTTTATTATTAATTTTATAATTTTATTATCATTTGATTAATCAATTTATGATCAAATTTACCATTACACTGAGAAGAAAACATCAACATAACTTCCGCAACTTTGAGAGTCTTTATTCTAAGTAATAGATCGATATAACATGACTCATTCTATCTTTACTTTTGTTAAAAATGTGTTGAATATATATACTACTATTTAGAGACTTAATATATTTTATGATGAGACTATTTTAATTATTCTCATTTTATTTTATGTATCTAAACCCGGGGATTACTGATATTATATATGTCCATTAATATAGTTAATTATTATTTCATTCAAAGAGTCAAAAATTATAGTTTCAAACACTTGACCATTTTCACTTTGGAGATAAAATGATCATCGTTGTTATTAGCATATTATTATTGGCAAATAGACATCTAAAGAAAACTCCTAAGAATATAATTCTCCAAAAATAATTAATAGGAGTATAAATGATTCTCTGTATACATCTCAACTGTTTTAAGCTCTGGTTTGTTAAAAAAAATTTCTACAATGATTCGAGGAGTAAGGATAATTTCTCAATGCAAAGCGTCTATTATGCCAGAATCATGTTTATTTATTATTTTTATATAAACACTATATCTAGCTATTTAATAATTTTCAAAAACTGAAACATGATGGTTCGGTAAGATCCTTTAAGCAGGTAAGAAAGGAAAATGTTTTCCTTACTTGTTCGATTAGGTCTGGGGTAATCCTTTTATCTTCTATATGTACTCGAGGTAGTGATTGATTCTGAGTAAGAATAATTTTTATAAACGTGTCTGTTTTGAAAGTGCCATAATACATCACTTTGGTTTTCTTTAAACTTGTCTTTGAGCAGGTGTGTGTTTTTTATTATCCTTTATATCACCAAGACTCATATTTTAAAATCATATGTCATTAGCTGTTAATTCGTTACTAATTATCATCTGAATCTGAGTTTATATTAAGTAGATGTTGTATCTTATTATTTATTTACTAAAATTTTATATATCCATATTTATATATAAATACTATTTATTATCTCATGTGAGGAATAATTATTAATTTAACTAGAATAGATAATAATTAATCCACTAGTTCATAAACTATCCACCAGGGCTCAGCATGAGCTCCACCCATTATTATTGGTATTAATTATTATTATTAATTATATTGATTTATTTATTATATTATTAATTGATTGTTGATTAGTTATATTATTATTATTATGTTATTATTATTATTATATTTATTATTATCTGCACAATAAATGTGAACAAGCCTAACTATTCATTACTCTATGTCACTTAGTTACGCTTAGTGTGCAGTTACCCGCACTCACCGCGTTCATTCCATGCCAATGTATGCATGTGAGCGTACGCTACCAAGTAGGTCGAGCTAATATTTTACTCCGATTCAGTTATCCCTTTAGCCCGCCGCCTGTGACGCTCACTTAGCATATAATTTCCCGACTGTGCGATATATTTAGAAAATTATATATTAATAAATTTAATTATTAATTATATTAATTATTATATTATAATATATATATATTAATTATTATTATTATATATATCTTATAATTATTATATTTTAATATTAAATCCTATTATTTATATTATATATAATATTATCATTATTTAATTATTAATATTGAAATTAAATATATGTATAAATTATTATTATTAATTTATATAATTTTAATATAATTATTAAATATATAATTATTTATATATTATTAAATTATTATTATAATTATATTTATATAATATATATTATATATATTGTGTGTGCAGGTGAGTGTAAGTGTCTAAATGGTTGATATCGTAAGTGTCTATGTGTATGTGCATATGTGTGAATAAGGTGTATAAGTGTCATATTGTGTGTGTATAAGTGTAAGTGTGTGAAGTGTCTAAGTGGTATGTGTCAACTGCACTTTATTATAGGTCTAAATCGTATGTCATCAATATTAGGGTTGGGTAATCTTTGGTATTCTGTGTTGATAGTACATCAATCCAATTTTTGTAATCTTTTTCTATTCATATTTATATATATTTCTCTCCTCTCTCTCTCTCCTCTCTCGAATTATCTATCTATCTATCTCTCCTTCCTCCTTCAACTTCTCTATCCTTTCTCTCTCGCTCTCTCTCTTCTCTCTGCTTTCTCCTCTTGAAAGTAACGCCAATCAAAGATGATCATCAAAGATGAACACTAAACTGAGGTGCCAAAGCTAAGTTATTAAAGTTGAGGCTTCAAAGCTGACGCATAAAAATGCTGAGGTATCAAAGTTGAGGCAATCAAAGCTGAGGCATCAAAGTTGAGGCACTAAAGTTGAGGCATCCAAGTTGAGGCATCAAAAGCTGAGGCATCAAAGTTGATGGATCAAAATATCGAGTTGGTGGGTGCGTATGTGTAAGTGTGTATGTGTTGTTGTCGTGGTGTGTATGGTGTGTGTGTGTGTGTGTGTGAGTGTGGTTATATGTGTGTTCTAATAATAACAATAGGCATGAAATAAATAACACTAAGTATAATAATAAGAATAAAAAAAATGTTTTAAATAAATTATACGCTATATGTTTAAGTGAGTGTGCGTGTAGTGTGTGGTGTTTGTGTGTTGTGTGTGTGTGGTATGTGTGCGTGTGTGTTTGTGTATCTCTGTGTTCTAAATAATAATAAAACAATTAGGCATGAAGTAAATAAACTAAGTATAAAATGAAATAAAAATAAAATGTTTTAATAAATTATACGTTATATGTGTAAGTGAGTGTGTGTGTCTGTGTGTGTGTGTGTGTGGGTGTGTGTGTTGTGTGTGTGTAGTGTGTGTGTGTGTGTCGTGTGTGTGTGTGTATGATTGTGCGTGTGTGTGTATGTGTGTTCTAAAATAATAATTTCCAGCGGGAATATTGCGCCTGCGGGCGCACTGCTGGCGGGCGGGAAACGCGGTAATATTGCCCCTGCGGGAGCACGCGGCGGGCGGGATGCCGCGGCGGGACGCACCAGCGGGGGCGGGGTTGGCTGTTTGCGGGTGGCGCTCATGCTGAGCCCTGGTGGATAGTTTGAACTAGTGAATTAATTATTATATATTCTAGTGAAATTAATAATTATTCCTCAATGTAAAAGTATTTATTATGAAGGAATTCACACTTAGTAAATATAAAACACTTTTAATACGAAATCAGATAACTTGTGCACCGCTTAACAGCTAAAATGACTATGATTATATAAAAAGTGAGTTTGGGTAATCAAAAAAGATAATAAAAGCACCACACCTGCTTCAATAAAGTTTACAAGAAAAAAGCTTAATTTTCAAAAGACGCGATAAAATAATTCTCGATCAATCCATCGAGGTCATCAATAGAGATATTAGGTATTACCCGACCAATCACACAGTAGGAAAAGCATTTCCGTTTACCCTGCTTAAAGTGATCTTACCCGATCCAACATGTTTCAGTTTTATATATATATTCTATAAAAATAATATATAAAATGATTCTTTCTATACGGAATTACCTTTTACCTGGTATTAGGATTAAAATAGCCCGTCTACAAAA
The DNA here is from genome assembly GCA_015478945.1 of Trachelipus rathkii. Taxonomy (NCBI): domain Eukaryota; kingdom Metazoa; phylum Arthropoda; class Malacostraca; order Isopoda; family Trachelipodidae; genus Trachelipus; species Trachelipus rathkii. The sequence goes on from JABUQX010051234.1 coordinate 36,622, forward strand.
AGGGCTTAATCTCTCAATTTAGGCGCCTAAATTTAGGCCTAACGTAGTTGTATGTATGTGCACCTCATTTTACAGAAAAAGGTCAGTTGAAATATATTTTAATTGAATTAGGAATTAGGCTTAAATCGCCCCGGTTACAAAAAGGATTATCCTACATTTAGACCTAAAGTAGTTATTTCAACACATTATTACAGAGAGAGAGTTCAGTTTCGTATCTGTAAGCAGTGCGGGTTGTTGTGTTTTCTCGTGATGGATTGTCAATGTACAAGATAATAATAATAATAACATATAAGAAAACCCGAATTATTTAAAAAAAACTTTGGAAACAATACTTTTTAGTTAACATCCCGAGTGAATAAATATAAATGTAAGTGAATATTGTTATTTTTAAATATAAGAACTTAGAAGATTTTAATAAAATACATGTTATGTAGCAGAGAAGAACTTAGAGCTCTAAATATATCTTATTACATGTCTAAAAATCTATATATCTCGTAAGTCAATAGAACAAACCGTGGCATAGCTTGATGTAGAGGGTGTAGGGGCTGGCTTTACTGATTTACTGATTTATTGCTTTAATTAAGGTACGTAAAATATATGTTTTTAATAAAATTCTCATTGTTAATTTTGTAAAATTATTTTAAAACTTGAATAGTTATAAAAATTTAAATAACAAAAAAAATTAATGTGTGTAATAATAAATTCTTTGTTCAAAGATAATCGATTGATTTATTATAGAGTTTTAAGAAACTTTAAAATAATTTTATTAAAAATGAAATGAGTAATATAAACTGTGCACGTGTTTAATTAAAACATACAAATGTTTAAATAAATCTTACACGTTCTCTATTACTCATGTCGTAATCATCTGCGTCATCGTCGGTGCCGCGTGTGTCGTTGTCTCTGTTCGTGAGTTCGTGTCGTCTGTGTGTTCTGTTAGTGTGGGTTTGTCGTCTTCGTAATGTGGTGTAAATCTGTGTGCGAGTGTAGTTAAATTGTGTTGTGTAAGTACACTCTGTTGTCTGGAGTTGTACTTAAATCTCGCAGAGATTCGATGTCTGCATCTCGTAATCTGTGTGAGTGTAAGTAATCTGTGTGTGAGTGTAATGGCTAAATGTAAGTGTCATAGTCGGATAAATGTAAGTGTCCATCAGTGCAAATGTGTGTATAAGTATCATAGTTAATGTGTGTATGCTGGTATGTAAAGTGTAAGTGTGTGTTGTGTGACGCGATGTTGCTATAAAGTGTAATATGGAAGTGTCTATGGGTATGTAATGTCATAAGTGAGATGTGTGTAATAAGTGTCATAGTGAATGAGGTTGCTGTCTCACTACTCTGCTCGCGTCGGATAGGCTGTTCTAGTCGTGTTGTCGTGTGTGTGTGTGCTGGTCTCGTGCTTCATCGTTGTGTTGTGTGTGTGGCTGTGTGTTGCGTCTGTGTGTATGTTCGTTCTAAATAATAATAACAAATAATGCAGAAAGTAAATAACACTAAGTATAATAAAATAATAAAATACATTAATATAAGAATAAATATAAAATCAATAATTAAACTAAATAAAAATAAAATAAAAATAATAAAAAGTATTAAATCAAAATATAAAAACATAATGTTCATAATAATATGAGAGTTAAAGCAGTAAAGGAGAAAGTTAAAACAGTAACAAGTCAGAAGAGTTTACAGCAGAAAGCAGAAAGTTAACAGTCAGTAAGCATAAAGTTTAACTAGCAGTAAAACATGAGTTTAAAGCAGTAAACGCAGCTGTGAGCGTTAGCAAGCATAAAAGCAGTAAAAACAAAAGCATACTAATCCCCTAGGTGTTAGGTAACACCTCTATTGTTTTTACCTGCTTTACTGCTTTAAGGTATGTAATGTATCATGAAGTTAAAGCAGTAAAGCAGAAAGTTAACAGCAGTTAAAGGCAGAAATTAAAAGCAGTAAAAGCAGAAAAGCTTAAAGCGCTACAGCAGATAAGTTAACATCGACAGTAAAACATGAGTTAAAGCGCAGTTACACAGCAGTAAGTTAACAGCAGTAAGGGCAGTAAAACAAGGCAATACTAATTCCCCTAGGTGTTAGGTAATAACAACTCTATTGATTTACTGTTTTACTTCTTTAAGGTATGTAATGTTATGAATATGTGAGTAAGCAGTAATACACATATATGCGTTAAAATCACAGTAAAACAATGCAGTTAAAGCACGTATCAAATCATCGAGTTAGAAGCAGTAAAGCAGTAAAACAAAGCATAACTAATCCCATCTTGGTGATAGGTATACACCTCTATTGATTTATTGATTTACTGCTTTACTCAGGTCTGTTAAAGTATATTGTTTTTTAATAAAAATGCTTAAGTGCCTAAAATTAGGATGGGCTAAAAATGACCCATGGAAGACAAAAGGGTTGGTCGTGTGTGTTTTACATGTGTAGTAAGTGTAAATGTAATTGTAAAGTGTCTATGCGTGAGTGTAAGTGTCATAGTGAATGTGTGTATAAGTGTAAGTGGGTGTGTGTATGTGTGTGGGTTCGTGTGTGTGTGTGGTGCCCGCTTGTGTATAAGTGTAAATGTAAGTGTCTATGGGTAAATGTATGTGTGAATGTGTGTCTAAGTGTCATAGTGAATGTGTCTTTATTTGTCATAGTGAATGTGTGTGTGTGTGTGTGCATGTGTGTGTGTGTGTGTGTGTGTATAATAAGTATAATTGTGTATGTTTATAAGTATAAGTGTGTCTGTGTGTGTGTGTGCGTGTTGTTGTGCGTGTGTGTGTGGGTGTGTGTGTGCGTGTGTGTGTGTGTGTGTGGTGTGTGTGTTCGTGTTGTGTGTCGTGTGTTGTGTGTGTGTTGTGTGTGTGTGTGTGTGTGTGTGTGTGTGTGCATCGGGGTGTAAGTTAAGATAGATCCATACAGGTCAGGTTCCTACATGATCATGTTAGCACAGCTACCTACCAAAGGCTAAGCATCAGTTACCTGGATGAGCCTCAAGGCGGGGCGGAGGTCTAGGTGCAGGAGTAACGGATCACGTGTTATTGGCGTAGCTATATGCGGTTTATCGCTTTAGGTTACTTGATTACTGGTGGTGGCTTAAGTTAGGGGATTATTAGGTATATACCCTCAGTTCTTAAGCACCTATTAGGTTAGCGCTATTAGGTTGTTAGGTTTAGGACTACTAAGGCCTTAATGTTTGAGACCCGTGATATAAGGCATCAGGCTAGGTGCAATCGTTTAGGCTGACCCCTTATGGACCTGATATAACGCATGGAGGTATAAGGCTACTCCGACAAGGTCGATTCACGCAATAATCATGGTCAACACAAGGTTTACACTAATACACATATTACTCACATACTTATATATAGAGTACCTAATTAATATAGACATTATATAATATGAGAGCTACTATACTTATAAACGTCTATACTAACCTATCATTATACTATATATATAAAACTACCTACGTGATAGGCACTACTCACCTACTATCACCATATATATTAATAAGCGTTACATACTATATATATATTGACTTATCACTAGTGAGCTACTCACATCTACTAATATTGGCAGAGTATATAACATGCAAATTGATATAAAATTCCAGATTTAATTATTTAGAAAAGTAAATGGATAAATAGCTTATTTCCCAACAATTTTTGTACTGCATAAAATGATTTATAGTATAATGCTAACAATCTTGTTTAAATCTAAACTGCACTCACCAGCACGACGCCCCAAATTAGCTCAAGTCAATACACCATGTCCTTAAGAGGCTTCGCGGCTCTAGTGCACAGTCTTCGGTTAGTGATCTGGTTTGATATAGAGTCCGCATTTAAATGTTTATTTAACTATCTCTACGATGATCGCATCCATATATGACAGAGATGAGAGAGAGTTATAGCGCACAGCGCATAGATATATATCACACTACATGCGATCCATTGCTAGGAACCTGAGTGACGTTGGTTGAGCAATACGGAGCAATGATACTACAGTTAGATGAAGAGAGAGTGTGATCCATACACATGACATGTGCACTCAGAACCACTCCATTCAGAAGAGAACGACCACACTGGGATTCAGCAAGATACCTGGTCGCAAACACTCACCAGAGAGAGCAAAAGAACTATACCAATAGCTACTACTGACACACACAACATTATGTACTAACAATACTAAGCCCAACTACATCAACAACACACACCGCAACACACACACTACCCACACTACATCACACACAGCAACGCACAATCACAACTTACACAATCAACAACTGTATATACTTATCACTATAACACTCTATTATATATTATCATATATATTTAATATATATAATATATATATATAGTATATAATGATAATATATATATATGAAAGGCAAATTGAAAATAGATTCAATGAAATTTATGTATAGGGGATTAGGAAGACCTTTTTGGAGAGCACAGACAGATAAAGCAGTCACGGTGAATGGAATGGGAATAGAGATACGGTGAATGAGACGGGGTAGGAGTGAAGGACTGGGATGATGAGGTGTGTGCTGTATAAGGGTGAGTGGTATGTGTCTTATGGATTGCAATTCGTGATATAAATTAACATCATGAGTTATAGCAAAACGAGGATCGAAACAGCGAAAAAACGGTCCGGCTTGGTGCGGTGCGGTGGCGGTGGCGGTGCGGTGCGGTGCGGTTCGGCGCGGTTCGCTGGCCTTGCGGTAAGCGAAAAACGCGTTGTTGAACGCTCCGAAACGCCCCCCACACCTTAAGGGGGGGGGAAATCCGCGAAAAAAAAAAAATAAAAAAAAAAAAAATACAAAATAAATAAACTCTAAAAATAAATAAAAAAATAAATAAATAAAACCAAATAAAAAAAAAAAATAAATAAAAAGTAAACAGACTAAAAAAGCAACCCATGAAGGTCAGCTGAGTAAAAAATTATGGGCCCAAAAAAGCGTCAAGGATCAGCTAAAATACCGTTGGTCAAAGAATGCCCAAAGCGGGTCATCAATGGTCAAAGACAGGGGGCAGAGCTAGTGTCCAAAATCAAACTACTCTATATCTATTATTTATATATATAGTATATGTATAATAGTATCTAGTACTATATATATATTATATATATAATATATTATATATATATAATTATATATATATATTATAATATACTTTATATATAATTTCTAATAATATTATATATATATACGTATAATATATATAATATATATATATATATATATATAATTATATATATATTATATATTATATTACGTTATATTTATATAGTATAATATATATATATATATATAGTATATATATAATATATATATCTATATAATATATATATATATCTATATATATATATATAGTTCATATAATAATATATATATCTATATATATTATATATATATATATATAATATATATATAGTATATAATATATATATATAATATATATATATTATAATATTATATATATATAAATATATAATTATATATATATATATATATAGTTTTTTTATTTTTTTTTACAAGTTAACAACTACACTCCCGGGCAAAGCCCTAATCTAAGGGGTGTGCTCAATTTTTGTCTGAGCAAGACGGAGCCAGAAGAGAGTAACACACACTCAGACGTCCGACCAGTGACGAACCTGGGTCTTTCGCTTAGTTGGGCGAGTGCCCAAACAGCTGAGCTACCGGACGACATTTTGGTGCTTGATCCATTTCTTCTTGGACTTATACGAGCCGACTGCCGAATGTCATCTCTTCTTAATCTTCGTTACATAATAAATAACTAATCCAAAATGATGTTGGTCCATTTATTAAATTAATTAACTTTTATCTTAATATCAAAAAGAAACAAGATTAAAATTTTGGTGCTCCTCCGTTATATTAAAATAGATTTTAATTTTTAATTTTGTTTAAATTTATATATTTGAAAATTTATTTCTAAAAAGTTTCTTCACAGTCTGAACAAATGTTCTCTTGAAGACATCTCCTTCCCAGCACTCAAACTTCGAATCCCTCGTTGCCAGATATGGTGACGCCTGCAACAACTTCCTTATTCCTTTCTTTAAAGCGTCTCGGCCAGTAGCCACTCTCTTTTAATGCGTCCGTTCTCCACCGCAGTCGGCTCTTATTTAATAATATAATATATAATATATATTATATATATATATATATTAAGTATAATATAAATATATATTATATAATATTAGATATATATATATATTAGTAGTTATATATATCATATATATATACTATATATATATATATATTGATATATATACTATATATATTAATATATCATAATATATATATATTCATATATATATTTATATATATATATATATATATATATATGATAGATATATAGTATATTAATTTATATATATTTATATATATATATAGTCACTATATTTATATATATGTATATCCTATATATAATATATATATACTATATATATATTATATATAATAATATATATATATATATATTATAATTATAGGAATAATATAGTATATTAATATATATACTATATATATATAGTATATATATATATTATATATATATATATATAATATACATATATATATATACAGCGATGCGTGCACGAATCCGTTTACTAACGTGAAAAATTCTTTTTTGAGTAACAGAGTAACGACTTCGTTACTTTTTTCTTTCCATGTACAGCACTAATAACTTCCGTTATTTTTTTCCTCCGTTACTTTTAGTCCGTTACATTTTGTTCGATACTTTCTTTGAATGTTGATAGCCAATTGACCACCCCTGTCAAGCTAAAAAATCCTTTTATAATATTAATATATATATAATATATATATAGTATATATATATATTATATATATAATATATTATATTATCACCGCTATCATATTATATTCTAATATATATTTATATATATATTATATATATATATATATTAGTCTCTTAACTAATTATATATATATCTATATTAATATATATATATATATATAAGTATATATATATTATAATATATATACATATATAATATATTATATATATATATATAATATATATTTATATATATTCTATATATATATACATATATGCGTATTTATCCTATATCTATATATATATCTATATCTATATATAATTCATTACTATCTTCTTAATTACCTCTCTCTCTCTATTCTCTCTCTCTCTCACATCTACTATATATCTATTACTATGATCTATTCTATATCTCACATTAAGTATTATGCTAAGCAATAAGGGGTAATCTGCATAATTACATGAATTAGGCGATGGTGCTTTCGTAACTGATTGACAATGAATGTACTAGAGTGTGGCTTGGGTACAGACTTTGAAAATTCTGCATAAAATAAGCAGTAATTGAATGCGGGTTAGGATAGTTGCGATCTGTGTGTGGTTTTGATGGTGCAAGAAGAATAAGTATTTTGGGGATCAGGTCATTAGTATGTCTTCTCTCCTCTTCTCTCTCTCTCTCTCTCTCATCTCTTCTTGCTTCAGTCTTCTGTTGCGGAAGGGAGGGCTCTCTCTCCTCTCGTCATTCTCTCTCTTCTCTCTTCGTCTAAAAGGAGGAGGTAAGGTAGTCTCAGCGTGAGCACTACTCTGGAAGATGCGTAACATCATCTGCAAGTATAGATGAATTACTTGGTAAATGTCATACGTACGAAGGTAGGCGAGATCGGTAACTCATGATTGGATTTTGCGGAAGTTGTGGTAACAACACGTTCTTTCATGGATGACAATAGTTCGCGGGGCGATTGGAGAATGAACACAGTATAGTACCCTTTACTACTATTCAGACGTCTCAACTGAAGATCAATGGGTAACTGTAGGAATTTTATGGGAATTATTTATTAAGTGTAAGTAGGTCGAATGCATAAAATTATCCTGGTATTTTGGTCGGCTCAAGAATGCGTCGATGCTGATCCCGTACAGTCACTTCGATTGTTAAGTACCTCTACGTTGCGTCTTATCGAAAGCGTGGTAGGGACGGGGTTGATCAAATCATTACATTAAAAGTTTTTTTGGATTTGCAAACAGGCGTATGATATGAATAATAGGGAAGCTCTATGGCAGGTGTTACTTGATATATACCCTCTCGTGTTGGTGATAAGCTCTCTGCGTAATGCGAATCAAAGTACTGTATGACGATAGTGAACGCGTGTGTAAAATAAATGCAGTTGAAAAGTATTGTTCTTTAATATCCTAATATACCGAGTGAGGCAGGGATCATTGTGCTATTCTCCTCTGGTTATTCAATTTGTATTAGATTGGTGCGTTTCATGAAAGAATAGAGGGCTGAAGTGGTGGCCAGGGATAGTGTAAAAATGATAAGAATCGGAAGAGGTGGTAGTTCGCCCTATCTATATAACTGCGGATCATTCTTGGTTTGTGTGGAGAATCTGAGAGAGTTTTGAGATGTGATTGTTAGAGAGTTTGACAGGGTGTGTAAAGAAGAATGTTTGAAGGTAAACAGTAGACTAAGAGTAGGTTATGGCTGTGTAGCTGAGGACAGTCCTCGGTGTAGGATATGCTTACGTTTAGATGGTGAAGCAGCTGGAATCAGGTCTCGAGTCTTAAAAAATATTCAGGTATATATGTGTCGATGAAATGCGGAAAGAATATGCCAAGGAGTGTAAGTTAAGGAATAGGTTTTTACTGGCGGAAGGTGGTGGTGTCACACTAAATTCGTTGTCGGATGTTAAATGCGACTCAAGTGTTTGAGTTGGGCTAGGGTATTACATGAGGGTGGTGTTTGTTAGTAATAATGATATATGTTGGGAATTAAATATACAACAAAACCAGTAAATTAAACCTAAAGATACCGTAGTTTAATGTCATAGTTCAAAAGCTAAAAAGTAAATGGAGTAACTGAGTAATGGCCCTCGTTACTTTCCTTCCAAAAGAAACTGCAATAAACGATAAGATACTCACTTTTTCGAGTAACGGAGTAATCGATAACGGACTACTTTTTTGAGTAACGATGCCACCTTTGTATATCTATTATATATATATAAATATATATATATATTATATATATATCTATATATATATATATAATACTATAGTCTATATATAATACTATATACTCACTAATCTATATCTTACTTCATAATCTCTATTCAACTTCATCTCTTTATCTATACTCTACGCTTACTCATCTATCTCTCTTTCATCTCTCATCACTCATCTCATGTTCGTCTCTGTCATTAACTTACTTACTGTCTTACTCTTCTATTCTTACTCTCTCTTCATAATATTATTTATAATCAGTAGCGCCGACTCCTGCACTCGTCGTCGCTATCTTCTCGCACTCAACGCACGAGTTTCAAACATCTCATATACACAACTATCCACTTTGCCAAATTTCATATGCTTTACGCCTAAACATTCCTTCATTTTTTTGGCGTACACAAGTCGTCAAATATTGTCTCCTGAAATTATTATGGCAAAACTAAAAACGAAAAAGAGTAAGAATAACCGCTATTCTGACCGCCTTCTTAACCCATTAAAAATCGCGTTCATGCCCATATTAGATGCGGAGACGGCATCTGTGACCTTAACACACCTTTTTAAATATTTAAAGTCACATCTTCCTATATCACTAAGAAAACGGTAGAAAAGAGAAAAATGGCTTTTGAGTCAGTACTCACGTAATATATATCATATATATATATATCTAATAAATATATATATATACTATATATATTATATATACTATATATATAACTATATATATATCTATCTATCATCTCTTACTATAATATATATTACTCTTATATGCAGAGAGACGAGAGAGAGAGATAGAGAGCCATCCGAGTGTAGTAAAAGTTACTGCAGGTTCGGCCACCGATTATATATTATTATATCTTAATATGATGAGTATGTATTACTATCTTATAATAATATATTATATATATAATATGTCTCTCAACTTAGACTCACTCTATATAAATATAATATATATACTTACTGATATCTTTCATATATCCCTCTATACTATATATATATACAATATATCTATCCTCTTATATCTATACTTACTCTATATACTATTCATATTCTATAGTATCTACTCTTCATTACTGATTATAATATAACTATATCTATTTACTTATATAATAGCTTCATTAAGTCCAAGGTTGGGGTTCATTCAGTACATCAGTACTTGTACTTGTATCCTCTTGCTACTTAAGTACATTTTTGACGTACCTCTAGTACTTGTCATTCTGCTTACTTGCAGTTTTCCTAAAACCCACTGTCACTTCTGTACTCTCTCTTATCCTGTTACCTCTTCGTACCTTTTTGTACTTGGTACTTGTGCTTGGTACTCCGCACAGTACTTCTTTGACTCACTTTTTACTCTTTCCCCAATATTGTTTTATTTCTCCTCTTTTTCTTATCATTTCTCTATTGCATGATAATTATTTTTCTATAAATTTTTGTTCCATTCAATTGAATTTATCTGTCCTATTTCCAGTACTGTTCATTATTTATATATATATTATTACTATATCCTATCTGAGTCTACTATATTCTATCATTATAATCTTAGTCTTTTCTATCTTACGTATAATTTATAATCTATAGTATATATTCTGATATCTCATATCTACTCTATCTTAGTATATATATTATATGCTCTAGTATACCTAACTATATATATTATATATATGTATATATATACTATATATACTATAGAAAAAAATAGTATCTATGATTATCCATCTCATATATATACTATATATATATATTACTATCTTATATATTACTATAGGTATCTCTATATATATTATATTTATCTATTATATATAGTATATATATATATAATATATTATATAATAATATATATACCATATAATATAGTATTTATACTATATTATATATATAGCTATAAGTATTAGTATATATATATATATTATATTATATTTATATATATACTATATTTATATAGTATATAGATAAAGATATAATATATAATATATATGTAGTATATATATAATAGATATATATATGCTATATAATATTACTATATATATAATATATATAATATATATATATATATATATATATATATATATAATATGTATATATAATTATATTATAAGTATATATTATATTATATATATATAGTATATATAGTAATATTTAACCAACTTTTTTCCCCTCAAGACTGGGGGTAAGGTGCAGTAAATATGTACCAGAACAGAAAGGTAAGTAGGAAGAATATGACATATAGTCGAAAAGCACAAGCCTAAGCCTTACCTCCCTTTTATAGCCCTATTAGTGGGAACTCGCCGCACAGAAAATCTACCCTAGAGCTTCAACGGGAACCGCGTACGGGACCCCTCACTATGGCAATCTCCCAATGTGGGGTTCATCGCCTTGGCAGGTGGGTCGCAACCATACACGCTTCACAAAACCCTGCCTATTTACTCCTATTATCCACTTTTTCTCGCCCTTCCAAACTTCAACATTTCACTCCTCCACGACATCCTTTTCTGATCAAATCCACTTTTTCTTCGGTCTCCCAGCCAGTTTGATTCCCAACAAACTCACCACTAATACATCCGCTTAAGCCAATCCGACTATCATGCACATTTTTTCACGTTGAACTCATAACCATCTAAACATACTTTCATATTTATTCTCATTTAATCCTTTCTTCATACCAGAACAACTCTTTAAGACGTTCATTCCTCATTTTATCAATGTTCTCACCTCATACCTAACACGCCCTAAGATGTCCATCTGACACTTGTACTTTAGATCTTATACCTCTTATTCCAGGCCATAGTCTTACTCTTACCCAACATTCAACACAGGTACAACTTAACTCATCACGCAAGATCACTCGCGCACTCCAGACTTATCTCGTTATACAGTCCACCAAGAATTAATTGGCACCGAAGTCCTCCTTCCTGCAATTCACAACTTACCAACTACCTGCATCCTCCGTTCCCTTTTCGTCCAACATATATATAAAATATATATTTATATATATTATATATATATAGTATAATATTAATATATATATATATATATAGGTATAATATATATATCATTATATTATACTATATATATCATATATATATTATATTAATATATGTATATTATTCCAATATATATCCTAAATAGTTAAACTCAGTCACTTGTTCAGTGCTCACCATCTAACATAATTCACACTTAGGACTGTCCTCCACTCACAACCATACTTACTCTTATCTGACACGTTACTTTCAATACCCATCCTTTACGTACCTCTGCAAATCTTTCTACCAAAATACCTGCATATATCTTGCATTCACCTCAACAAACCATTATTATATAGGCATATATATATAGATAGGGGAAGATTGCCGCTTTAATATAATGTGTTGCGTCGCGTCAGCGTATGGGGAGATACTATTATTATGCATAATATATATATATATAGTAATCAGTATAGTATAGTATAGTATATATATATATATAAAGTAGTAGTGATATATCTATATATATATAGCATATAATAAAAATATTATAAGTATACATATATATATTAATTATATGACGGTTTATTATATATATATAATATATAATCTATAGTAATGGTATATAATATATAATATTCTTATAATTTATAGTAAAAGTAAGGTTAATATATATATGCATATATATATATATATATATATAGTAGTATTATATATCTATGTTATAGTATAGAATATATGTAGTTAATATAGTACGTTAATATATATATTATAGGTTCAAATTAACATATATCTAGATCGATACTTATATATATAGGATATATTATTACGAGATAGTATGTGTATATATGTATATATATAATATAATATTACTGAAACCAGACACAGCGAACAATAAGAGAACCTCGTAGATATATTAATATATTAGAGTATTCGCCGTAATTCATTATATATAATATTATAAAATATATATATATTATATAATAGTATTATATATATAGATATATATATTATATAATATATATACATAGTGATATATATATATGCTAATAAATATATATATGTGGTTAATTATGCTCCGGTTATATAAGTATAGTATATATATAGATATAGTGTATTATATGCCGAGATGGAGTGATTCATTGGACTTGGAAGTTGTATAACAAAACGTTTATAGGAGGGAATAGTTAGCAGGGATTGGAGTAGGTCAGTATTTAGCTACTATATTACAAGGGTAAGGGGAAATACAGGTAACTGTAAGTATTTATAGGTGTATTAGTTTATTGAGTTGTTTTATAGGGAAGATATAGTGTTGATGATTAATGTGTCGAAAAGAGCTGGCGTACGAATGGAATGGAAGAAGATAATTTTGGGGGAAGAATAAGGTGCGTTCTAGAAGTGATAGTAGATGTGGTGGGATCAAACCTGTAATACATTGAAATCATGATGATTGGGAATATAATGAGAGGGGGAGAAGGAATAATTTGTATATTGGATTTATGGAATTTGCTAATCTAATCGTATAATAGGATAATAGGACATGCTATGCAAGGTTGTTAGTGATAATGGTGTTGGTGGTAAACTTCTGAATAGCAATCAGAAGGTTATGGTATGATGGATCAGTAGAGAAGCGTGTGTAGAA
>JABUQX010051235.1:0-21095 GCA_015478945.1 Trachelipus rathkii
AAATGGTGTTCTACAGTCTGCAAAATATAGAGAACAATATTTATCATAATTTTTTTTTGATACTAGTGTAAATTGTCAACATTTTATTGAAAAACAAGAAATAAATTTTTTAAAAATTTCATAACAAAACGAAATCAAAATCAAAATAATAATCTAGTCAAGATTGGGCATAGCAGTAAAGTCTAGGATCTGGGAGTCATTCAGGTAAAGAATAAGACTCAGCAGAAATGGATGTCGCACGAGTTTATCTCAATGGAGTTATGAGATTGGAGGGAGCAGAATAGCAGTGTTCGCTGTAAAAGCAAAAGTATAGTGTGATTCAACAATTCGATGGGCAGAAAAAGACAAAAGTTAATGAGAGCAAAAGTGTTGATATGTCCTATACTTCATGAAGAGCTGTGTGAGGAACCACCCCAGATATGAGGAGCATACTCCATACAGGGGCGAATCATATCACTATAATGAGCAAGTAATTCTTAACCGCCTCAGAACTGCCAACCTCTTAGATGCTCCATTAGAAAGAGAAATACTAAGAAATAAATGGTGTGGAAAATTATGTTTAGTACAAAGATAAAGAACGAATTTCTGATGCACTGAAAACAACAATCTTCTCTCTCTCTCTCTCTCATCCTCCTCTCATGAGTTAACTGATGTTGGGTGAGAGGTCTTTCAAAATGAAAGGAGTAATCATTGGCATAGGAGTGGATAAGTGAAAAAAATAGCAGGAAGGTCATTAATGAAAAGTAAAAAGAGTTTAGGATAGGAGGGAGTCCTGATGAACACAATTATTAATAAATTTAAAGGATGTGTTAGACCTAGGTTAGTCATTGTTAGAACTAGGTTAAACATTGTTGGCAGTTTAGATGACGGTCTATACATACCTTTGGCATACCGGTTGTTGTGAGTGTAACTTGCGCATTTTTATAGTTCAGTATTTAGGTTTTGTCAGTTCAGGGTGAGTGCTCGCATGGTTTGCTCTATGATCGATGAAAAATAATAGCGGGTTGATTTGTTAACGCTTTCCACACCCTTGAGGTTTTAATGGGTGAAATCAGAACTTTGAAATTTACCCTGTGGTGGTTCCTAGTGCAAGTGTATTCGGATTTCAATCTTTTTTTTCGAGTGTTCTCAGATCTCGGGGGCCACAGCTGTCAACAGTTAGCGATTTTGTTCCTCGATGAATATCCATATGATGATCTTATCGTCGGAGCAAAAGCGCAGTCATTCTCCCACCTGGTTAAATAACTACTTACTTATTTTCCCCTTACGCCCGGATAAAGCCAGACGTTTCAGCGCTCATTACTTTTTCCCTTGTAGGTATTTAGGGGATTTTGTGACATCTTAAAACTCATGAATGCTGTGAGACGCGTCTGGTGTTAACCTTACAAATGCCCACAACCAAATGGATACTTTACTGCAAAAGGATAATTATAATGACCTTCTACTACTACTTCTATGGGCCTTTAGCAATTTCAACTTTGTTCATTCCTATTAACAACCTTATATTTTGATTCTATGAAGTTGAGAGGGCACAATGATTTTCAATATTCTAATATACTTTATATAAAACTAAGTTCCCTGGAAACTCTTCTATTTTTGAAGGCCGAATTATCCATTGCAGTATATATTATTAATTTCTTGATCTTCCTCATCTCAATAATCTATATCTAAGTTAATGTTAGAAATGCAAGTGGTTTATTCTTATTTTGTCCATAACATTCGTTTGTTTATATCTATTATCTTTATGAGCTTCATCAATACTCTCATACAACCTAATTCTATAAGCTAAATCCAAATCGCATAAACATGCTGAAGAACTAGATGTCTAATCCCAGTGTATGTGTCTCAACGACTTTATTTTACTTTGAGTTTTGATTGTTAACTGGACAACCGACAGGGGCAGGAATGCTCAGTAACGTTTCTATTACTTACTTTTGTTAAAAAATATAATAAATAATTATTTGGGGA
This sequence comes from Trachelipus rathkii, assembly GCA_015478945.1. Taxonomy (NCBI): domain Eukaryota; kingdom Metazoa; phylum Arthropoda; class Malacostraca; order Isopoda; family Trachelipodidae; genus Trachelipus; species Trachelipus rathkii. Next base: position 1,969 of record JABUQX010051235.1, read on the forward strand.
CTCTCTTTACTCTTTATTATTAAATCTTACAGGTGCTTGTTGGTGAAGATTTTCAGCTGTTTCGCTCTTTCTTTTAACTTGTATTTATTTTTTATTGTCCTTCTTCTCTATGCAGGATTGTTAGATGTTGCTTATTACATCTTTCGCACTTTTCTGGTCTTTTACAATTACTACTAAAATGATTTGATCTGATGCACTTAAAACATAATTTACTGTCTTTTAAAAATGAACTTTATTATCTCATCCCTTCGGGCTTTGTTTTTCCAGAATTTTTTGCATTTAATTATACTATGATTGTCCATTTTACAAAAATTGTCTCTTCCAAAATTTGTTAGTTTATTATTATTACTTAATTACTATTCTTATTATTTTTATTGTCATTATTATTATTATTCCATTTATTACTATTATTATTGTTATTGTTATTATTATTATTATTATTATTATTATTATTATTATTATTATTATTATTATTATTATTATTATTATTATTATTATTATTATTATTATTATTATTATTATTATTAATTATTCATTATTTTTATTTGTATTATCAATTATTGTTTTTTTTTCAATGTGTATTTTCGATTAATTAACATATTAATTGTATTATTACTTCAGCTTCTTTCAAATATTATTATTCTTTGTATAAAGTGACTTACCCCTTTCACCTTGTAATTTTGTTTGTTTTGGTTTGGCACCAGTGCCTAGTTCACCAAATAATGGGGTGTTTAAAATCCTTTCTTCTTTTTCAACAAACTTTGTGAATATACTAAAATTCACGTTTTTATTTTCTTCAAACATATTATCAACTTTATTTCTCCATTTATCACGCTGCTTATAGTGAAGATTTTTTAACTATTCTGTAAGTAGCACCAGTAAAATTCAATTCATTTAAAGGTGAAATTTGCTCATGAAATTATTAGCAGCATTTAATTAAAAATAAAGAAAATTCTGCCATAGCTTCACCAATGCTTCATCTTCACCATCTTCATTTTTAATATCATTCCATTCCTCTAACTTTTTCAAAAAGGTATTAACAATAATTTGTTCATTTCCATATTGTTGCTCCAGTTTTCCTACTGCCTTTTTTATAACTTATATTTTCAGTCTTAGGCAAACAACTTCTTACTATGCTTTGTGCTTGTCCTTCAGTGTACTTAATTAAATAATAAAGTTTGTTCATTTCACTTTCACATTTCCCTTCTATATTGGTTTTAAAAGCTAGAATAAAATCCTTAAATTTGGTAGCATCTTTTCCTGTAAATACTTCATGCTCACACATTGGTAAGGGGTTCTTAATGCTTATTTCTAACTTTTATTTTAAAATTTCTTCTAGCTTGGATTCGTTATAATTATTTTCAACTCTACTCTTTATTTTAGTTTCTGAAAAATCTACATTTTTACTCTCATTTTTTACCGAGATATCACTAATACTGAAAACTGATCTTTCCAGCTTTTGTTCGATTTGTAGCAAACTTTGCTCCAAATTTTTTATGTAACTACTATGGCGGTACACATCTAAATTTTCTTGTTCCCTTTTTTTTAGCCAAAAAATGTTCGTGCTCTTGTAATTTTACTTTATTTCTTTCTATATCAAGTGCCAAGGAATTTGCATTTGAACCTTTTGAACTAGATTTACTTACTTTACTTTTGTTTGTTGCTATATTACTTACACTATCTTGTCGTCTAATTTTTGGTTCATGCTTGCACATATATTTTGAAATGTCACTTTTTAACTCATAGTATGGATCTAATTTTAATGTAAGCCACTGCTGTATTTTTTTCTGAGTCTAGAGATTCAGTCATTAATTCACTACAAGTATTTTTTAGTGCTTCGACTTTTGCATCTAATTGAAGCTCATCAGATTTGATCTCGAAACTTAGGTCTATTGTTTATTAAAAAATGCCAAAATTTACCTTTTAATTTGTTTAATCTATGTCACTTCAGCAAATTTCCCTGAAGGTATTCTTAAACCTCCTTCAGTTATTTCAGTTTCATCTATTTTCGCCATTTCCTTTGACCTTAGTTCGATTTGGCTCATTTTTTTTTATTAAAAACTAAACTTATAAACTCATTCACTCATGTTATTTTAATATAAAAAAATAAAGGAAGGATGTTATTTTCAACACAATTTATATATATAGATAAATTTTTATATTTCGTATATATAAGTTTACCTGTATATATTTTTTATTTATTTTATTATTTTTATATATTATTCTTAAAATTCTTACTACTTTTTTTATGACCATTTTTAACATCTAACAGCTTCATCATCTTTACTTCTGAAATTCTTCTCCAAGGAATCTTCTTAATTAGAAGAACTTTGTGAAATCCTACATCAGGTGAAGCATACGCAGTTCGGAACACATCTTTTATTTTCTCATGAATAGTATGAACTGGTTCTAAAAAATATAACAAAAATATAAATATATATAGAAGTACAAATACTAAATACTAAAAGATAAACATAATAATTAATATCATAGTATACATAACATAAATTCATTAAAAAATAATTTAAACATATAAAAATTATTACAATAAAAAATTTTCCCATTTTGGACTTTTTATTTTCATCCTTTATTTGAATAACCAAAACAAGGCTCTCTCACTTAGCATATTCTCACAATAAACTCTATTTTAAAACCAATTTTTATAATAAAATAATAATATGATCTCTTTCTAATTACTGATGAATTGGATTTCAGAAATAGCTGAGCTTAGAGTGGTATAGGGTTTCTACTTAAGATTTGCTTGAAGATTGGTAACTCTCATCAGATGGCTAAAAATTTCTTTATTTATTGTCTTCTTTTTGAATTCTTGGTTTTGTAGATCGTTTTTTCGTTGTTTCTAAAGGTTTTTCTTTGCTTCCTTATGTAATATATTGCAATTGAAGATTAGTGATTGTTTGCTAGGATCCACCTTAATGACTCTTCTTTGTGAATCTTTTATGCTTTTTGATCCTAATGGTCTTGAATTTTTTCTTCTAATAGAATTCTCTTGCGTTGCTTGAAGTTCAATTCTGCACGTTTGCTCTTTATTTTTCTTAATATTAACTTTTGGCAAGAGTCAGTTGTTTATTGTGGTTTCTTGTGCTTCAGTAGCTTGTTGAGCCTTCTGCAATAGCTTATATTTGCTTGCATATCTCCTATTTTTCTATTTTTACTTAATATTTTTGGTTTTCTTTAGCCTTTTCTCTATTTGAAAGCCTTCAATTTTGCCTCACCTTATATTTTGATTTTGTCTGCAAATCTTTCTTTGTTTGCAATAGTTTAGCTATTTTATCATTATGGTATTTTCATAAAATCTTAGTTCTGGTGTGTCACCAATTGTATGGAATTTCTTTAATTTTTTTTCTTCTTGTTAAGTTCAATTTTTATTTATTTTGTATTTTCATAATAAAATACAAATATATTAATATATAGTATATATAATATATATATATATTATATAATATAAATTATATATATATAATATATATATATATATATATATTTAATATATATAATATAATATATATATATATATATTATGTATTATATATTATATATATATATATATAGTATATATAATTATATATATATATAATATATAATATTATTAATAATATATATATATATAATATATAATATATATATAGTAATATATATATATATATATTATATATTGGGATAGTGATTAATATATAGTATATATATTATATAGTATATGTATATATATATATATATATTAGATAATATTATTAATATATATATATATATATATATTTATTGTATGTATATGAATTATATTAATACTAATATATATATATATATTATTATATATATATATATATTATATTATATATATAATTAAGAATATATATATATATATATATATATTATAATATATATATAATATATATATATTACATACATACATAATAGATATATATAATATATATATATATATATATTATAATATATTAGTTATATATATATATATATTTATTTATATATAGTATATTATATATTATATATAATATGATTACCACACCCCAGGAGAGCGACATTAAGGGGGGAAGAAAATAATAATAATGAAGAAATTCCCTATTTAATTTAAATAAAATCTCTTAGATAGAGCTCAAAACGTATTATTTTAAAGAGAGGAAATAAAATTGAACATGAAAAATAGATGAAGGCAAGGAGCTTCACAGAAGAGAGATCTCTGAAAAAAAAGGAGGTACATCAGCGATTTTGTTTGGATTTTTCAATACTCACACAAAATTCAAGCGAGCGCAAGGCACCCCTTGGATCCCGGGGGCAAGACAATGTTGATTTAATGAGAGGGGTCAACTACCTCGAGAACTGCTTTTATAGAACCTATTGAAAAGAGAAAGTACGCCAACTTCATGACACAGATAGAGAGTCAAGTGAGTTTGAAAGCGGAAGATAGTTTATTAGCCTTTTAGCTTTAGACTCCAAACTGTCCAAAAGAAGGGGGAAACCAGAACTCCCCAAATATTGGAACAATTCTCCATAAAAGGATGGATAAGACCCTTATATATTTGGAGTAACTAAGTTGAAAGAAAAAATTCGGCAACTTGTACAGAACTCCCAGAATTCTTTGAACTTGCTTTAGGAACCGTTGTGATATGAGGTTTCAAATAATTTTTTTTTATAAATACAGACAAGAATGTTTACGTTGTTTCACATGGTGAAACGGTATAGAGCCGTACAAAGTGATGGAAAAGTTCAGAGGTTTTAATGAGAGGGAGATGTGAAGAAGGTTTAATTTATAATGAGTTGAATTTTACAAGGTTGAGGCGATCACACCAGGAAATCCTATCCATATGGGTTCCAGAATAAGATAGGAATCTTTCCGATTTACAGTGAAGGAGGGAAATGAAGAGAGGAGAGAGAGAAAAGAGAGAGAGAGAGAAGAGAGAGAGAGAGAGAGAGAGAGAGAGAGAGAGAGAGAGAGAGAGAGAGAGAGAGAGAGAGAGAGAGAGAGAGAGAGAGAGAGAGATAGTGAGAGAGATATTTCATATTTGAAATGGATTGAATAATGGAAAGTTGGGTCATTGTCACAAGAATAAACAAAGCTATAACTGCTGCTGAGAAGATCGCTGATGTAAAGTTAGAATAGCAAGAATAAAGTTGGAGATAGAACAGAACCTTGATGAGCAAAACAATTAACAGGAAAGGGCATAAAGTTGACTCCATCAACCAGTGCCGATATGGAACAAATTGAGAAAAACTTAGAGAATAAGTAAAGAGAAGGAGAAAACCCAGAGGAAGAGAGCTTTGAGATTAGCGACGAGTGCTATGCCTCTCCAAAAGCTTGCGATATGTCATGCGCCATCATCCAAGACTTCCCATAATCCCCATTGTCAACACCGAGTTTTTTTAACGATGTCACAGATTGATATCCTAATTTTGTCATTATTGAACTGCATGAATTTTGTACTTTTTTTAAGAGAGGTAAATGAATTTCTTTTGTCCAATCCAGAAGTTGTTCTTTTGATTTTCGGTAAGTGTCGCCATAGTTATTATGTTGAACTGTTGTGTGCTCTCTAAGAAAACCTTTAACGTTAGAGTGAAATGGTATGTTAAACGCTTTAAATAATTTCTTAGTAAAAGAATAAGAAGTAGAGTTGGGGAATAACAGGCGCCAGGAAAAGAGAACACTTTCTCAAAACACGGGGAGGATTGCAAACCGGGCAACTAGTCTTCTTGACGTTCATGGATCTCAAGTTATTATGAATTCGACCATGTGTGATCACAGGTGGAGACATGGAACATCAGAGAAAAATAAGAGCAGGACGAGGGATGCCACAATCATCAACAGCGGAATTGGATAAAAAAAGAAGAAGAAATAGATATTTAGAAAGAGCGTTATCTACAGGTCTGTTAGGGTGAAACAAGGGAAGATAGGCAATATTTTAGAAAGTATTAGTGAGATGTGTTTTTTGGCTAAGAGTCAGTAATGGATCATGTTATTCGAGCATGAAACTAAGAGCCAGCGCCCTTTCGTTTATATAAAATAATATCCCCTGCATGTCAAGCCTGGATGAAATTACAAATTATGTAATAGGAGAGCGATATGTTTTCCAAACCCCAACAAGAGTTGTCTCTGTCCTAGAGGGCACGAGGAAAACGTGCTATCGAAACAATCGATTTTGAAGGAAAATGTATATGTGTTTAGAAGATGGAATTGGAACCTACCACTCCGTCTTATTGCTCGCCGCGCAATTACGAAATCCTTGCTTTTCAGAAACATCGGACACCTCAGAGCAAAATAGCATTAAACAAAATTATAATGTTATTTTATATTTTATATATATATTATATATATATTATATATTAGTATATATATATTATTTTTTTTTGATATATATATATATATATATTTATATAAATTATATATATGTAAATATATAATATATATAATATATAATTAGGTATGCTTGTTTTGTTACTGTGTGTGTGAGTTTACTGAGTACATTTAGTTGTAGAAGAAAGTTAAGTTGTAGTGGTAGGTCATGATTTTGTGCAATTACTGTAAAGGTTGGAGTTGTGTTGATCTCGACTAGCTCGGTTGAACAGGATGTTTCTGCTTGTATCGAAGCCGTAGAAATGGTTCTGCGACATGATACTTGACGGCGATGTGGCAGGATGAGTCATCTTTCTTTCAAGATGATTACACCTCAAAACCGTTTAATTCTTACAAGAAATTATGGGAAATTACAAAATCGTTTGAACTGCTTGAAAAGAATATTGGATAGGTAATGAATATGAAAACTCATCAACCCCACACACTTATATATATATATATAGATATATAATATATATATATAATAATTAAATTATATATATATATATTAATAATTAATATATATATTAGTATATAATATATATTTATACTATATACTATTATATGTATATATATATAGTAATATATATATATTATATACTAATATATATCTATATAGTAGTATAATTATATATATGATAATTAAGTTTATAGTAGTAATAAGGAGAATTATTCACTTTTCAACTGTAAAAAATTACAAATAAAATTTTATTCTTTTCATTTCCTATTAATGGTCTCTTCAAGTAGTTAGAGAGAAGGTACTTGAGCGGCTTAAGAAGATCAGTCAGTGTCTCTGGAGTGTTCTTTATCACGATAGCTATAAGAACAACGTGTTTCGATAGACGTTAGTGTTTTTAGTGTATATAGGTTAATGGATTTCGTAATTATCTTTTTTATTTTATTGTTTATTTACTATCATTTTTTTATTATTATTATATTTTAATATTGTTATTATTATTAATTATAATTATTATTATGTTATTTAATTATATAAGATAAATATAAGTATTATTTTTATTATTTTATTATTGTATTACAACCTAACTGACCGTCTAACTCTCTATTTTAGCAGTTGATTTCTTTGATGCAAATACTTTATCCGCTGCCGTTGATTGTAGTAATACCAGTACCAACAGAAGCGCGGGAATTCGATTCTGAGTCGAAAAACCATTCTGCCAAGAATCGTTTTTTACGTCACTCTCGTACTCCGACTCTGGGTCTCCGGTCCGACTCCGGGTCAGCCTCCTTTCCGACCGCACCGCACCGTTTCCATACCGCACTCCTGCCGTCCCAATCTGCGGTTTCGATCCACCAGCAAAGGCGAACTCCGGTTCGCCCCGTTCCATCTCCGATTCTGACTCCTATACTTATATATAATATTATATATATATAACACCACGCATATATATATGAATATTATAATAGGTATATATATATATATATATGGGGTAGTGATATCATATTATATATATATAGTATATATATAATATATAGTATATATTATATATGTATGTATATTATATAGGTATATATATAGTATATATAATTATAATATAGGGTGATAATAAGTTTAGGCTGGGGTCATCCCGGCTCAGCCTGTGTCTCCGACAGTATATCTACATGGGTTATGAGTTTCGTATCTGGTTAAACTTGATGTGAGGGGGTTAGATGGTGAGGTAACCTCGTTGGTATACGAAAGTAAACGTCCCTGGTTCGTCCCCGCGAAGGGGACCCCGACCCCATTAAAAATATCGAGGTGTTCGTAAGTAGGCCTGAAAATTTGGTGAGAGATTCAGAGTTTGAATTTTCTAGAATGAGAGCTAGTTATTTGGATCTGGAGTTGGCTCCGGGCACCGGTTGCTGGAGCCGTGTGCGGAGCCGTATTTTAAACACGTATAACAACATATTGGAGGTTAAATGTGCGTATTCTGAATCGCGTAGATCGCGGATTATTGTTATAAGATTCGTATATGGTTCTATGACCCCATTTTTGTGTGACTATGGGCCCCTAAACCTGATATATTGAGCGAAGGTGCGTAAATCTGGGTATAATCATCCTGTTCTAAGGAAGTGTCATTAAAATAACCGTGTGGGTCCCAGATGGGGTGACTGGCCCCGAAACCTGAAATATCGACATATAGTGATGAAACTCGATATATCAGCCTTCCTTACGAATGTATTTTTAGGTGTAACCGAGGTAAATGACCGAAGGGACCTACTTTAGGGAGCTGGCCAAAAACCTGAATATCGACAAAGAACGACGATTACTTGGGATATACAGCCTACTTACTGATGTATCTTATGGTGTAAACGTAGATATTTAAATTAGAACCGAGGAGACCCATTTGTGCTGGCCCCCGAGCCTGAAATATTGGGTAGAGACTGGATGAACTCGTGTATATCAAACCTTGCTAAGGGACTGTATCTTAGATGCCCAGGTGTTAATATAAACCGGTGTGGGCCGCCAGATGGGGTAACTGCCTCCAAACCTGAAAGTTCGACATAGAACGACGAAGACTTGAATATACAGCCCCTTACGATTGTATCTTAGGTGTAACCGAGGAAAATGACACCAGAGGAAGACTCCCATTTGTGGGACTGGAACCCCCAAACTAATAATAATAGGCTTTAAGTGATTGTAACTTCGGTAACACCTTCTAAGTGATGTTATCTTAGAGTTCAACCGTGTGGGTTAAATATAACCGTGGAGGGTCTCCAGATGTGGGTAATCTGGCTGCCCAACCTAGAATATTCAACGTAGAACCGATGAACTCGGTATATACCGCTCCATATCAGATTACACATTATATAGGGATTAAATAGCCAACACACCCCAAAGGGGGTCTCCAGCCCCCAATCCTGAAATATTTGACATTAGAACGAGCACGAATACTCGTTATTATTTTTACCTTCTTCGATAGGAGGGTACTCACATCAAAGAGTATTTGGGGTAAAATAGCCTATACCCGCAAAGTGGGTCTCCGGCTGTCTCTCCCAAACCTGAGAATATTGACAAGAATTGACGAAACTGGTTATACATCGTTCTTATGTAGGGGGTATCTACGATACAGAAATATGAATTAAATTAACAAAGATAATTTTAAGGTAAAATTTGTGAAAGAAAAAGTGAATACCGATTTTTTTTTTCATAAATAAAAAAAAAAAAAAAAATGATCAAGATCAATTTTAAAATTATAAAAAAAAAGAATTCTTAATAAAATTATTTAAAAAATAAAAAAATTGTTTTTAACATCCTCGGTAACACATTAACTAAAGTAGTTAAACTGAAAAAAGAATTATAAATTTTTCATTTCTTTTTAACGTCAAAATTTAAAATTAATTTAAGTGGTTTTATAGGTAATCAAACAGCCTCCGAGAGCTCCTGAGCCTCCAGATGCTCTCCAGAGCCTTCCCCACTTTGCGGGCAACCGCTGTTCACGCACCTCACGACCCTCCCATCTATGATCTATTGATCTTGTAAAATTATTTTATAACATACACCCAAACTTTCATTTATTTTTTGTTTTTATATGCTTTAATTAAATTTTGTTTTCACTAAATTTTTATGCTTTTCATATCGTATAACTTAAGAAATTTTGTGTTTTTACATACCTTAAACCTGTAATCAGTAAAATTCAGAAAATAACAAATACACAGAAGAAAGCAAGTTATAGTAGCATAGGAATATCAAATGTTATTTGAGATATTACATTATTATGATTAAGCCACCAATCCTCTTTTCCCCCTCTCCTAGCCCCAATCCAGGATATTTTTACATAGAGCATAAGTAAAATTAAAAATATTTTTATCAATTAATCTCTTGTCTAATATATCAATACTAACCCTTGAGTATATCCCTACGTAACAACGTTTTCACATCAATAGAGCAAACATAGCATCACCCTGAACTACAAACATAACGTACACTCATCAAAACCGACACAACATTTAAACATGAATAAACATGTTATATAATTAACAAAGTTCCATACTTTAACAACAGTAAATGTAACTATACATTGAGAGCAGGAAACGTACACCTAGCTTACAACTTTTTTCTACACATCACTGAATATGTTTGGTTTTTACAATTAAATAGTAACATTTTTTAACAAACATGTAGTTCAGCAATCTTGTGTAAGTATTCATACTGGATCGATGATGACAGTATGTCCTAACGTAACAAATTTGTCAACCATTTCATATAAGGGAAACTATTGAAGATGCACGTAGAAAAATGTAGTGTACCATGCTTGCGATAAATATGACATACATGTAGTAGGATGAATTTATGAGGCAGTTCAGCATTAACAAGGTCCATTCTAACAACGAGGAAATTAAGTGAAGGCCTGCATGAGCAAGAACGTTAACCTATTCACACTTTTTCAAGCATATGTCTATTATTAACATTAACAATAACATTAACACTAATGTCAAAAAGATGATCAAGTTTGATTTTTAGCCCATTGAAATCGAGGATTGCAAAACGAGTTGTCACATCAACAACAGCTAACATATCATCCCTGACCTAAGAATATAGATATACAACTGAACAGAAGACCTAGACTAGCCTTGATGACCGAATATATCACGAAACTATTGAGAGCAAAGTTGCGCGATACTGTGAGCTAACAGTAAGAGTAACTACCGTTTGCATACAAAAAACGTAACCTATTCAGACCGTTTTTTAAACATATCTCTAGTATATGTTATATTTTTGCATTAACAGGTGAATATATTTATCATGCACCGTACCTAATTATCAATACTGATCAACGAATTATAGTGTCAACGTAACAAAGTTTTTTTGGCTTAACAATTTTTAATATCGATATTTTCAATTCCAAAAATTTTAATACCGATATTTTCGAACCATTTGTCGAGAAATATTTACGCTAATATTTACACTAATTAGTTTATCATTTTTTTTATTTAATGAAGTTGTAACCGTATACAGAACGGACAGGTACGAAGCTGATGAGGTAAATATCCATTTAACAAATTCAGTATAGCGATAATTTGTTTATTTCATTTTTAATTTCCTTTCTTTAAAAGCCTTTTGTTTTTAAAAACTTTATTGTCTTTTTTAATTTTTTCTTTTTAAAACTTTTGTTTTTTAAAAACTTTTATTTTTTTTTAATTTACATTTCTTAAAAAAATTTTTGTTTTTAAAAACTTTTGTTTATTTTTAATATTTATTCTTTAAAACTTTTGTTTTTTAAAAAAACTTTTAATTTTTATATTTATTTCTTTAAAACTTTTTTGTTTTTACTAAAATTTTACACTTTTCAAGTTTACAACGTAAAATATTTGTTTTTTTATCATACCCTGAAACGGTAAAAATCACGTGAATCAGTAAAGTCAAACCACCTAACGCTCCCCCCTCCCAGGTCCCAACCACATGATCCATTGGGGTATTGACTATTGATCTTTGAATCTGTTGTACTCCAGTCATGAATTTCGAGTATCATTTTTGGGATAAACATTAGCATAAAATATAAGTTTTTTATATACTAACTCGAATATATGCTGACATATATGCAAAGTTTTCACATTAGTAAAGCTAACATAACATAGACTGATGTGATAGAAGTTAGTGATTAGTATACATCATAACCTAAATATGTTCGGCGGGGTTTATACTACGAATGATTAAATCGGGAGGTCACATTACAAAATATTCAATACTTAATCAACAGGAAACTAACTGCGATGCATACAGACTCGTACACTATTACAACTTTTTTTTTCAACATTATCTCTAACATATCATGTATTTTACTAAAATCTTTACAAAATCTAACAAAGTTATCATAACCTAACCTAATTATCATCTGACCAACGAAATATATGCTAAGTAACAAGTTTTCCCATCAATAAACAACAATATAAACCTTGAAACTAAGAATATAAATGTAAAGTGCCCCCAAAACTAACCATCTAACACGAATAAACGAGTTAAGCTTTAACAAAGTTTCATATTTAACAACATAAAGTAACTAACATTGTATAAAAAAACGTACTATTCACACTTTTTTAACATAATCGTCTAACATATCCTACTGTTAATTCGTTACATTACATATAAACATAAGCAATAGTTTTACCATAACTTAATCTTAATTTATCTTAACTGCCAACAAATATATGCTGAACGAAACAAATTTTCACCATCAATAAAGCTAAACTATCATACTCCAGAAACTAGGAATTATGACGCACAATAAAGCAAAACTAAATAGCTTATGATCGATATAGAAAAGGCTAACATTAACAAAGTTCGCATATTACTTAACACTGAAGGTATATCAACAATGCATACAGAAACGAAGAATTACCACAAAGCCTGATGGTTTCCTGTCTTCAACTAGAGTTATCAATACAACGTCGAAGAAAATTTGGTTCAAGCTACTCCTCACTTTTCGAACATAACCGCAAATAACCATGATTCTTGTGTGGTTCGTTTTCGAAAACATATATATATATATCATTTGATTTCTTATTTGACACAGTGGTCAACATAAAAAATTTATCTAAAAACTTTTATGTTTTTTGCTAATTTCTTTATGTTTTATAACACAACTCTTAAAATTTTATTTTAATTTAATTTCTTTAAACTTTTTTGTTTTGTTTTTTTTAAATTAATAAGAAAACTTAATTTTTAATTTTATTTCAATTAAATTGTTTTTGTTTTTACTAAAAACTTTATTCTTTTTTATTTTTATAAATACGTAAAAAATTTGTGTTTTTTACATACCCAAAGCAGTAAATCATAATCATATTCCTCCCCTGCCTATACACAAACTCGTATTCACATTACTCGGACCTCCTACTCCCTTGATCTATCAGATCTATCGATCTATTTGTTTCAAGTCAATTTTCGTGTATCATTGTTGGATAAACATAGACATAAAAAAAGTTCTTTTTATACACTGATTCACGAATAATTGTAGACATAACAAAGTTTTCACATAAAGTAAAAACTAACATAGCATCATCCGGTCCTAAAAATATAATCGTAGCAACAACAAACTACTATCATCTCAAGGCCTCAGATATAGACGGTTAAAATTTAACAAGTATCCACACTTAGCATACAGTATACACATACACAGTGGCCGTGCAAAAAGCTAATCTATTCACACTTCGTCAAGCATATCTCTAACTTAGCAATGTTAATTTTAGATTAACAAGGATGATTTTTTAAGCTATAAGAATATATCATAACCTTGTGGGGCTAATTTATCATTACTCGATCAACGAATGATAGCTACGTAACAATTTTCACATTAAAAAGCTTACATATGATCATCTACACTATTTGAAGTATGTGATCCACACTTCGCCTATTACCTAACACACTTAAACATATGAATTATAACTGGTTAGACGTTAACTAAGTTTCACTACTTAACAACAGTAATAGTAATTCTAACATAGACATATCACATCGTTATTGCTGCTGATCATCACTTCTTCAAAAGCATATCTCTATGCATAACAATGGTTTATGTTTACATTTAACATGGTGATATTTAACAAACATTTTTTATCACTAATATTGGCTAAATTATTATACTGGATCCATTCATGAAAGTAATATCCTAACGTAATATAATTCGCTCCATCATTAAAATCTAACTAAATAAATTCGATACAGAGAATGATCACCGAGGCCTGAGAAGTAAAATCAATTTATACATAAAACCTAAAACCGTCAACAGTTAACAAAGTTCCACACTTCAACGCCTGTAAAGTAAAAGTAACTAACATTGCATGCAGAGCGTAACCTACTTCATACTTTTTCAAGCATATCTCTAGCATATTTAATAAATTGTTTTTACTTATGTGATACAGTAGTTGTAACCCGCCTCTGATCATGTGCTTGCAAAAATTATAAAGCAGAACAATGAATATGTAGTCACCAGAACTTAAGTAAATAAAAGAAGAAACATTACTAATATTGGAAACGATATTAAAGATAGAACTGGCTAAAATGAACTGGGGTGTCATAACTAAACCCCTAGGGCCTAAGGGAAAAGACAAAAGAGCTTTTAATCAGGACACAAGGAAACAGGATGAGTCACTTGGTGGATGAAAATGAGTCAACATAATAATTGACATCGATGTCGAAAGCAGTAAGATCGAGTTATAAATCGAGGTAAAATCGAAACCAACCCGTTCCCTTCCTCCTCCCCTCCCATCCACACCCTTCATGAAGTCTTGTGATCTATTGATTTCGGGTCACATTTTCGAGTATCATGTAGGATAAACATAAACATAGCATAAAAGTAAGTTTTTATATACTAACAACGAATTAATGCTAACATAACATTGTTTTCATATTAATAAAGCTACATAGATTCACAATAACAGAAAATACTGATAAATCAGCGCAAACTTCAACACAACCATACGAGCGAATAATACTACTAACATTAACAAGGTTCCATACTTTAACAGCAGTAAAAGAACCTAGTACAGCGTACAAAGCGTAACATATTTAACACTTTTTCAAGCATATCTCTAACATATCAATATTAAATTTACATTTACATCTCTAATTATTACAAAAAGTTTAACAATAAATTGTTAATTTATCATAAAGGCAGCGAATATTAGAGCTAACTGACAGTTTTTACCTTAAACATAGTAGAAATATAAATAATAATTCGATACACATACCTCTCCTATGGTAATCTTCATCGAAGATATACATACATAACAAAGTTTTATCAAACATAGACATAAATAATACAAAGTCTTTATCATACC
Organism: Trachelipus rathkii; assembly: GCA_015478945.1. Classification (NCBI taxonomy): domain Eukaryota; kingdom Metazoa; phylum Arthropoda; class Malacostraca; order Isopoda; family Trachelipodidae; genus Trachelipus; species Trachelipus rathkii. The sequence continues at coordinate 17,105 of JABUQX010051235.1, forward strand.
ATAACACATGAAACGGAAGGTCTTGGTGAATAAAATTCAAAATAAATGTAGTAGTTTACTGATTGTTAAAAGCGAAATCAATAAACCTGTAAATCAAACCATCAGTCCCTCTACTCCCCTCTCTTAAATCAAACCACCTATCCCACCCCTCCATGATCTAATTGATCTATCCGATTCATGTCAAATTTCAGTTATCATTCTGGATAAACAATACATAAAAATATAAGTTCTTATAAACCATGTACCGGTACACCCCTAAACGTAACAAAGTTTTAACATCCACAATAGAAGCTAGCATATCATAACCTGAACTATAGAGCTTAATATGACAACCGACAAACTAACATACTTTAAGATCGAATTAAACATTTCAACAATTAACAAAGTTCCGGTAACTTTAACTAACAGTATAGTTAATGAACATGGTGCATTACAGATTTACGTGAAACCTGTTCCATGGCTTTTTCAAGACGTATACTGTAACATAATCGGTTTGGTATTTTTTACCTTAACATAGTAATGAATTTAACAAACTTAATTTATCATAACCTTACCTTGATCAATACATAACTTGACGAGGATGAGTTGTATGTGTTATTGGTTTGGGTTATGTAGGGGTTGTGTTGGTGGGTGTTGTGGTGATGTAGTGTTTCTTGAGTTAGTAGTTTTTTGTTTTTTACAGGTGGCATATTAGTTAGCATATAGTATATGTCCATAACCTGAGCTAAGAGATATAATGTACAACGACAAAGCTTAACATACCCTCACGTATAAATAATCTGCAAACATTCACAAATTTCCCCACTTTATCAAAGGTAAAGAGCAGCTAACAGGACACACAAAACTCAATGTCGCCAACTTTTCCCAGCATATCACACACTAATGCAGTATGTGAGTCCAATCAAAATTCTTAACATCAGTGCCAAGGTCTATCTTGATATATCCTACATCATGAACTATGAACTGACACTACATTCATCAAAGTGTTAACCCATTAAGAATATTAACATCAATTTTGAACTGTATGAATAAACATAGGAACATTTAGCTAAATTTCTGAGGGCAATACTAAATTACACGCAGCAAAAACTTTCCCTATTTGCTCACGTTCTGCTAACACCATCATCGTCAGTTTAGGAAAACAAGTTAATATCCTTACGAGAACTTATCGTTCTCTAAACAAACAAGGTTTAATTCGCATTGTCCCATAAGTAATATTTAACAAAACTTATACAGAAATTAAACATAGCCTAACATTCTAACACTGACAACAAGCGAAAACCTGCAATAGATATCCAAACCGAAGAAGATTTTCATTTCATTTAGACATATGAATTAATTCTCTACCTTATCCCTCATCCAAACAGCAAAAACCGATGACCTAATACTGAACTTTTCACATAACATAACAGATAAATCAGCCATTTATCTAACAAAGTTCCTTAACAAAGGGTGCTCCAAAATCAAAGATACAAGCATCTGAACTATGAATTGATACTACGTTCATCAAAGTGTCTTGCATATAAGATATAACATCATTTTGAACTCATGAATAGTAAACGTAGACTAGGCGTGAATAAGCTATGAGAGCAGGTTGAACTTAAAGTATGAACTAACTCTCGAGCGTTTACTATAAACAACATCTGATAGGATTTGGCAACATCGGCATCTATCAGAGAGGCGGATTTGGCAACAAACGTAACACTACTTGATTGATGCTACCTCATATCGGATGCGCCCCTTTGAAGGGTGTGAATTCTGACAGAATGGGAATCACCCCTAAGGGGGTGAAAGCGGGCATTACCCTCCGCAGGAGGGGTAAGGCCTCAACCTTCGGGCTGAGGCCCAAACGCCCGCTTACACCCAAATTTTTTACACAAAATTTTTACGTTATTAAAAATAAAAAAATAAATTTTTAGTAAATAACAAAAAGTTTTAAAAAATAAATTATAAATTTAGTTTTTTATAAAAAAAACAAACAAAAAGTTTTAACGCAAATTAAAATGAATAATAATTAAGTTTTTTAGAGTTTCTAAAAATAAAGACGATTATAATGAAAATATTCTGTATTTGGAAATTTTTTTTATGTTGACCCTGTTCCAAATAAGAATCAATGTATAGGCTTAAATGTTTCGAAAAAGAACCTAACAAGAATCATAGGTATTGCGTATGTTCGAAAACAACAAACAAGAATCATAGGTATTGCGTTAAGTTTTCGTAAAAAAGTGTGGAGGGAGCTTGAACAATTTCTCTGACTTGTACTCTGATACTCTATGAAACAACCCATGCTTCGTAAATTTGTTTCTTGTATGCATTTGTTAGTTACTTTAAGTGTTGTTAAAAAATATGGCTGAACTTGTTAATGTTAGTTTTTATTCGATCGATAAAGGTATGTCAGTTTTTGTCATTGGTGCTGTTTATATTCCTAGTCTGATATTTGATATTTGTAAGCTTTATTGAGTCGAAAAACTTTGTACGTCGCAATATTATTTGTTGCGATATGATAATTAGATTTTGTTATGCTACAATTTAATCTGAATTGTCATTTATGAATGTAGAATGGAATCACATTACAATGGTAGAGCTATGTTTGAAAAAGTGGTGAATAGGTTACGCTTCTGTATTGCAGATATAGTTACTTTACTGTTGTTAAGTATGGAAACTTTGTTAATGTTAACTGTGGTTATTGAAGATTGCTAAGATCTTTCTTTTTGTGACATCATAATTTCCTTAGTTCGGGTTAATTTGTTAGCTTATTGATGGAAAATTTGTTACGTTAGCATATAATTCGTTGGTTAGTATAATTAGACAAGGTGATGATAAATTTTGGTTAAATGTTTCATTTAATGTAAGAATATACAGTGAATATGTTACAGATAGTGTTTGAAGAAAAAAGTTGAATAGGCGTACGGTTCTGGTATGCATGTCAGTTTGTTTTCCTGTTGTGTGAAAGTATGATATTTTTGTTAATGTGATGTTTATTAGCGTGTTAAGTGTAGTTAGGGTTTTTATGTTATACATTATTTTCATATATATGCTATGTTAGTAGCTTTATTGATGTGTAAAATTTGTTATTTCAGCATATATTCGAGGGTTATATAAAAGACTATTTGTTATGCCTATGTTTATCCAAATGATCTCGATAATATGATGGATTGTCAATAGTCAGATCAGATAGATCAATACCCAATAGATCAGAGGTTGGGACGGGTAGAGGGGGTTGGGTGTTTGATTTTACTGATTTACGATGTACCGTTTTAGGGTATGTAAAACACAAATTTTTTAAGTTCGTTATAAACTTGAAAAGTTAAAATTTTTTAGTAAAAAACGAAAAAGTTTTAAAAGGGAATAAAATTCAAAATTAAGAAGTTTTTTTAAAATAACAAAAGTTTTAAAAGGAAATAAAATTAAAATAAACAAAGTTTTTAAAATTACATAAAAGTTTTAAAGAAAATGTAATTAAAAAAAATTAAAGTTTTTTTAAAAACAAAGTTTTTAAAACGAAAAAAATATAAATGAAAGAAAAAGTTTTTTTAAAAACAAAAGGTTTAAAGAATTGGAATATTTAAAATAAAAAAACAAAACACACACTATTCTGATTTGTTAAATGAATATTTACCTCCTCAGCTCGCACTGTCGTTCTTTATGCGGTTTTAGTTTACTTTATCTGTTGTTTAAAGTGAATGAAACTTTGTTAATATAGCAGTTTAATGCTTGCCTAGCTGTGTTTAGTTTTCCGTTGTATGATTATGTTTTTGGTGTCAGACTTTGATATGTAGCTTTGTTTAAGCCAAAAACTTTGTTACGGTGGGCATATATTCGTTGATCAGTATTGAAATGTACATCATGTGATGATAATATTACCATGTTAGTGGCGAATATAGTATGATATGTTAGATGATATGTTGTTGAAAACGTGTGGAATAGGTTACGTTGTTGTAGTTTAAGGTGAGTTACTGTTACTGTTGCAAAGTATGATCTCTTTGGTTGT
>JABUQX010051236.1:0-2500 GCA_015478945.1 Trachelipus rathkii
CGTTGTTTGTTGTTGAGAGAAGATTTATATATATATATATATATATATATATATATATATATATTATATATATAATATATATATTATACCGAATATATATATATAATATATATATAATATATATATATATATATATAGTATATATATAGATTATATATATATATATATATAGATTATATATAAATATATATATATATATATATATAATAAGATATATATATATATATATATTATATATATATATAATATATATATATATATATATATATATATTATTATATATACCGTATATATATATAATATATATTATATATAATAATATATATATAATATATTTATATATATATATATATATATATATTATATAATATATATATATATATATATATATATATATATATATTATAAAATATAATATATATATAATATATATATATATATATATATTATATAAATATATATATATATATAATATATATATATATATATATATACATATACATATATGGTGGTGTAGAGTAGCTCGCATACTCGCAGCGATGAAATTACCTCCCATTTGGTATATGGTATATAAGGTCTCCCATGACATTCCAGTGCCTAATGGTTCGCCTTTCTATTTTCCGTTCATATCCACACTCATCCTCCAGACAACATCTTACAGACACCACCTTTTATCCACATATCATATACACATACGAATGTCCAAACAACTCTTCTAGACAACATCTTACAGACATTCCTATCCCTTATATCCTTATGTGTCGGGGAGAAAGAATTGTCTACGTCGTTTGTTCTGCGTGTCGTAGTAGGCGACTAAAGAAACGGTGGTAGTTGGATTGGCTGCCCACTACCACTTATCTTTTGCCAGGAATGCTAATGCATCGTGATCGCCGTAAGCGACCTTCTATCTTTCGGCGAAAATGTATGAATCGTATGGGTGCATGGAATGTCAGAGGAATAAATGTTGAGAAGAGGAAAGAGGTGATATATGTATTTAGAAAGGGCAAATTTGATTTGCTCGCTGACTGAAACAAAGATGAAAGAAAGAGGTGAAAATAAGTGTTGTGGTGTGAAATGCGTATTTGCTGGTGTGGAAAGAAATGAGATGGGGAGAGAAGGAGTTGCAATTCTGATGAGTGTCTTGTGGTATAGAGCTATGGTAGATTTTGTGTGTGAGTACTAGAATTCTAATGGTTAAATTTAAGTTTGAAAAGGTCAAGGTGTGTGTGGTTGTGACTTGTGGTCCATCTGAGGGTAATGTTGAAGAGAGCGCCATTTTCTGGGATAATCTGAATGATGTTTTGGATGGGGTGAGTAGGAGTTTCAGATTGATTGTGTTGTGTGACCTAAATGGTTGGATAGGTGATCATAAAAGGGATGGTATAACAGGTGATTTGGGGTGTCGGGAGAAAGTGAAAATGGTAGGAAGGTGATTGATTTTTGTTAGGAAAGAGGTATGTGTGTAAGCAATACTTTCTTTAAAACAAGAAGTATTCATGAAGTATACTAGAGTGGGTGTAGGTAGAGATAGTATCGAAGTGAAAAGTATGATTGATTTTGTGTTGGCAAAGAAGATGTTGAAGTATGTGTTGAATGTTAAATCAGTGATGGGGTTAGGAATGTGATTATCGGATCATTATGTTGTTTTATGTAAAGTTTAGTTACTGGGGGCTGGGATGGAGAGGAAGGTGATAAGGAAGGAAGTGAGTAAAATTAAGAGCGAGAAGTTAAGTGAACAAGGTAATAAGAATAAGTATTTAAGAGCGCTTGCAAGTAAATCAGTTGAATGTGAACAAGCTGAAACTGAACAAATCTGGAAGCAAATGAAGGAAGCGGTTGTTAGTAAAGTGCGAAGGAAGTATGTGGATATGCTAAAGTAGGAAGTAAGAATGTTAACAGTGAGTGGTGAAATGAATAGGTGATGCAAACGGTTAAAAGTAAAAGAGAAGGTTTCTTGAATCACTAAAAGTCATTGATTAGATTTCAAGAGAAAGATGTTTGGAATTATATAAGGTGTAAAAAGGGAATCCTAAATAATGCATACGCAGAAGGAAAAAAGAGGTTAAAAAAAACAGTTTGGAAGGAGGATGAAAGGGGACTTACATGGGAATATTAAGCTCTTCTGAAAGGAATCGCGAAAGGTTAGGATTGAGAATAAGGGGAATCAGCTTGGTATAATGAATAAGGATGGTGCTTTCGTAACTGATGAAATGGATGTGAGGAAGTGTGGAGGGAATACTTCAAAAATCTGCATAACATAGGTAGTAATAAAAATCTGATAGTGAATGTGTGTGGGTTTGAAGGTGCAAGAAGGAATAGGTATTTTGAGGATGAAGTCATTTGCATGGTGGAGGTAATGGGTAGAGTGAGAAAGCTGAAGAATGGTAAATCTTCAGGTATAGTTGAAGTTACTGGTGAAATGATCAAGAACGGAGGCGATATGGTGATTGATTGGATATTTAAGTTGTGTAACAAAGTGTTTATGAAGTGTATAGTTCCG
>JABUQX010051236.1:10000-12500 GCA_015478945.1 Trachelipus rathkii
TTTGCTTTTTAATGTTTCGCATTTTTTCCCTCTGACATTGGTGTTCTTTCATCTAACGTTTCGCATTTCTATTTTTTCCCCCATTTTCCTTTTCCTCTAAAAACATTCCAATTTTATATTAAAATATTTCTTTCTATTATACTCAGAAGAGCTTTAGTTCTTAAGTATAAGTTTCCATCTTCTTAATAATACTACCTTTCCTATTTTTATCTGCGTTTTCTTTTTTCTTTTTCTAACGTTTTAAAACATTTGTTTGATACACTGTAAATAATAATAATAACTAATAATAATAATAATAATAATAATAATTATAATAATAATAATAATAATAATAATAATAATAATAATAATAATAATAATAATAATAATAATAATAATAATAATAATAATAATAATAATAATAATAATAATAATAATAATAATAATAATAATAATAATAATAATTTGTTGAAGCAAATGAGATTAAAGCCGTTTTCGTTTTTACATTTGTGCTAAAAAATATGCTCACGTTTTCGTTCGTTTTTGTCAAACTTAGCGCAAAATCGTAAAAAATGCTCACCAAAAGTAAGGAATTTCCTTAATTCTGTAAAGTTGCTATTTTATACAGAATTTTATTCTATATTACCCACAATTAGGGAAATTTTTTACGTTTGGTGAGCATTTTTTTAACGATTTTGCGCGAAGTTTGACAAAAACGAACGAAAACTTGAGCATTTTTTTTTAGCACAAATGCAAAAACAAAAACGGCTAAAATGTAATCATAATTTCAACTAAGAAAACACACATTAAGTATAGGAAAGTAGCTTTACCAGTTTATTTATGTCATTTATCACACCGATAAGATGAAACAATTTATTTATTGTATAGTTTTACAGGATTTACAGAGTTTTTTTTTTTATATTTAGTGAGAGTGAAACATATTTTTTCCTCTCTGTAAACAATCACAACATAAATGTTTTACTCTCATTTGGGATTTCTGGAAAATAAAAGTAGGTGAAGGGTAAAATGGAAAGCAAATTAAATTTTCAATCAGTTAAAGATATGTTACAAGAAATTTAATTAATATTTTCAAGTAGTGAAGAAATAATAATAATAATAACAAGCAACGTCGTTACGCGACGATTTAACGCGAACGTTCCAGTTTGCCTGAAATGCGAACTACGCGTAACAACTTACTTTTTAAACATGCGATTTTTGTCCCGTAAGTTTTCGACCTTTTGGTTTCACTTTGTTTATAAAAAAAAAATTACAATAATTAATTTTGAGCTTCACAAAAAATATAAAAAATTAAGAATTTATAATAAAATTTAAGCTATTATTATTATTATTATTATTATTATTATTATTATTATTATTATTATTATTATTATTATTATTATTATTATTATTATTATTATTATTATTATTATTATTATTATTATTATTATTATCTATATCCTATTAATTTTAAACTTGCCAAAAAATCTTCCCGGTTTGTGTCCATTTGTGTAATGATGTGGAGCAACATATTTTTGTCAATGCGATACTTTTTACGGTCCGGTCATAATAATTATTATTATTAATATTATTATTTTATTATTATTATAATAATATTAATCATTATATGATGTATTATTATTACTTATTATTTTTATTATTATAATATTGAATATTTTAAAAGCACTAATTATGCAGTATTATTACTAATATTAATTTTTATTTTTATTATATTATTATTATTTTATTTCTATATTATTTTACTACTTATTATTATTATTAATATTTATTATTATTATTTAGCCTTCTTTAGTGAAAAAAAAGCAAAATTTAATTAGAAAAGTCTATTTATATATGTACCTGTTCTCCACCATCACAAATGTCGGGCAGTTCTTCCGCCGGGAAAACAACGGGCGAACGTAGCGAGCGCAGCGAGCGAAAGGAGCCCACCGGCATGGTGTTCTGCCCTGTTTCATCTTGGCGAACGTAGCGAGCGTAGCGAGCGGAGTGAGCCTTGCCGCCAATGCGCGAGCGTAGCGAGCGGAGTAAGCCTTGCCGCAAATGCGCGAGCGTAGCGAGCGGGGTGAGCCTTGCCGCCAATGCGCGAGCGTAGCGAGCGGAGTAAGCCTTGCCGCAAATGCGCGAGCGTAGCGAGCGGGGTGAGCCTTGCCGCCAATGCGCGAGCGTCAGCGAGTGCTCAATGGACAAGCTTGCTCCGTTAGGAGCAAGAGATGCGTAGCATCGTTGCTTGTTATTATTATTATTATTATTATTATTATTATTATTATTATTATTATTATTATTATTATTATTATTATTATTATTATTATTATTATTATTATTATTATTATTATTATTATTATTATTATTATTATTATTATTATTATATACAAAAATATTTCCAAAATGGTGCGCGAGCCTTGCCGTGTAACAACTTACTCGCGCTGCGCGCGAGTAAGTTGTTACACGGGAACGCTGGCGCATATTGTTTTCATGCAAGCTGGAACGTTAGCGTTCCAGCTTC
>JABUQX010051236.1:22500-27500 GCA_015478945.1 Trachelipus rathkii
AAAAAGTCCAAAAAATCACGAGTACACAACAATGAAATCAGTTTTTTTTCTCTATCATGCTCAAATATTTAGCTAGTACCATAAAGAGAACAAGAGAAATATTTGTATATATGATTTCAAAATAGATATACACTATAACACATCCGAACAAAGCTTTATTGCATAAATAACTAAATACTTATAATACGTTTTTTTTAATTAAAATTAATATACATTTTAATAAAATGTTTCCCAAAGTTTATTTAAAATGTAAGAGAAAATTATAATAAATATATATATCTGTATCATTTCAGAAGTTAAAAATATATTAAATTTGAACATATATTTTCCTGAAATATGTGTCTATCTTGCATAAAAAATTAGTTTCTTTTATTATGTACTGATAAGCCTTCTCTTTTACAACAATATACCAGACTAGATAATCATATTCCATCATGTAGACTCATCCCATCGGGCCCCTTGATTTAACTGTTCTATTTGTAATATATCCTAATGTAACCGATCTCCATGTTCGTAGATCACAACACCCAAATTTGAAGGGGAGAAGACAGTCAATATTAGAATGCATAAAATAAATTTTCTATGACATTTTACAATCTAAATTTCTGTAGTTCACTAACAGAGTATCTATTATCAGATATTCATTTTAAATTATTTTGTTGCAAAGAAACCCTTGAATGATTTTCACTCTCCTAGTTCCTTTTGAATTAATTTTTCATCAAATATATTCTAGTTTGAGGGTCAATGAATATTCCCTCTTCTAATTTAGCTTCACTTAATTAAGAGAGATGGATAATTTGAGATAAAGGTTTGAATCCCTCCCATCTTTAGCTAATTTTTCCCACAATTCTTCATGTCCTAGTTTTATGTGTAAAGGCGGTAAATTAGCTCAGCAATGTTCAACAAGGGGTGTATTTTTAATATTTTGATATCCTAGGGGGAAATTAATTCTTTTTGGCCAGTCTTTAACTAAGTAATATTGATTAGTAGTACGGATATCCCATAAGCACAAAAGAAACAAATAGAATTTTGCAAAGTCACCCTGGAAACCGAGAAGAAGAAGCGCAATAACTTTCATGTCACCAGAGATTCGCTTCTGAAAATGTTCGTCATATTTAAAAACTTTAAAAACTAGTGACATGGTTTCATATGTTTCCTTCATTTCTACAGCATGATCTTCCGGTAGAGTAAAGCTTATTTAGATTATGCAACAACACTGCATAAGCTTGTTTTAGATGAATCTATAAATAAACTGCAATCATCAATAAAATAGGTAATGCCCAATTTAGACAACAGTCCATTAACATCAGAACAGGAATAAATTAAGCACCCTTAGTAAAGTACTTCATTAAATTTTGGTTTCTGTTTCTATATAATGAGATTTATTTATGTCGGTCTAATAATTTCCACCTGCAAGTTCAAACCCAGGAATTCGACTTGTTGTTTATACAAGCACAAATCACTAGCCAAAGTCCTACTTGTGTGATGAGATAGCGTTTAGTATTTGATCCTCATAATATGTATGTTTATCTCTTGAAGTTGATGATTCTGCAGTAATATCAGGAGAACCATCACCACAGTCATAAATTTTCAGCGAAGAAGTTGGTGCTGTTGTAAGTGGTAAGTCTTCACTATGAAGAGTTGGTCTCATAGCCGATTGAACATATGGTTAAAAAATACTACTTTCATTTTTTTAAGTAAAACCAGTAACATTTGTTAAGAAAAAGTAACAATCATCATAATGATTTGTTGATTCAAAAGGAAAATGTTCTTTTTTTCCTTTTAGCCAATGGGTTAGTTTAACATAATACTTAATGCATGCTGTAGGGTGGAGTCAGGAATTTATCTTCGTTTTCCAAAGAACAATTAAAATAAATTTTATGAGCGTTTTCAGCAGTGTTGATATTGACTTGCTTTCACTTTTCATGATGAATTTTTCTCAGTATTCAGAGCAAAAAATATTTTGCTAATTTTGCAGGCAGAATTTTTATTTATATCGTTAATTCCAGAATTTTTTTTAATTAACGAACTAAAATAAACTGAAATGCATTTCTACTTATGGATAGTTAATAAAAAAATTTTTTGACTATGGTTTACAATAAAACAAAAACACAATAAAAACACCATAATAACACATACAAGTTTACACAATTAAGGGCTGGAGTCACACTGAAAGAAGTATGATCTAGGGCAAGGGCATAGGTTCTTAACCTGGGTGATAGCGCCCTCTGGGGGGCCCAGGGCTTGATTAAGGGGGCAGTAAGCTCTAATGGGCGCTGAGGGAGGCGGTGAGCTAACATAATAAAATGAAATTATTATCTTCAATAGCAATTCTATTATATATGATAGTGCTGTTAATATTTACTTTAATAAAACGAAAGATAAACATTGAAGACAATACATGTTGAAAAAGATTACGTTTAAAATAGCGATATCACTAAAAACCTTCTGCAATAGAAAAAAATATATTTCTACTCTGTTTCTGACATAAGGGCAAGAAGAGCGTTCGAAAACGAATTAAAACTGCATGAAACGCGCAAGCTGGCAAAATATAAGAAAGTTGCCGTTTGCCAATATTTGTTTTATTTTATTTAATTATTCTTAATGTTTAAAAATGGATTATCTAAGGATATATGTTCTTGAAAATGAAAAAAATTAATTCAGTTTGATAATGCAAGTATGCAACAAAAAATCACAGTTGCATACAATATGTAAACTTTGAAAAAATATAAGTAAATAGGTAACATGTTACCAACATATAACCATTTCGGCATCCTTCCAGCCCCCCTGGATTTAATCCTACTTATCTACTTCATTGAATTTTGCATTCGTGATTTTGTTTAGTGACAGGGAATCTGGTAGGGGATTCAATTGATAGGTCCTATTTGTTTTATAAGTTGAAAAAGAAGTGTCGTCATTACGCTGATTGAGTACGTTAATATGATTCTTCCATCACATGGCACGACATTTAAAATAAATATATAATACTATCGAAACGTTGAGCATTCAAGACTACAATGCCATTTGTGCTTAAGGCTGTAAAACCATTCTCTAAACTGAGCAATGAAGCCTTCAAGATGGTTGAACATTTAAGAAAAATGCATCCTGACAAAACGGGAAAGGATGTGGAATACACTCGCCAAATGAAAAATAGTTTTAAAAATTGTCTTAGTTTCAAAGTGTGGTGTGCCAAGACAACTCTGCAAATAGAGAAGGGGCTTGTTTTTCTTGTAAACTTTCAATATTAATTGCAAAATGTGGAAAGCCACATACTATTGGCGAAACACTCCTTTTGACAGCAATAAATGAAGCTTTGGATACCATGATTTGCCCCGGTAAAAGTGCTGTAACAACGTAAATTCCTCTCAGTATTTTACAGAGGCGTTAAAAATAGAATAAATGGTAAAAGATGTTGGAAACAAATTACGCGAGGCTTTAAAACACAAATAATTTTCTCTCAACTTGATAAGGCAACTTTACGTGATAATGAATCTTTGCTAATTTCCTTAGTCCGCTTTATAATTTCTACTAAGGGAATTACTGAAGAATTTCTCTTTGCTGAGAAAATGGTTCTTGACACAAAAGGTTCAACAATTTTTAAGGTTGTTCAAAAAATTTTTGATACCTAGAATTTTCCTATCATAAATATTATTGCGTGTGCAACGGATGGAGCGTCAGCTATGATAAGTCGTTATCGTGGATTTATAGAACATTTAAAAGAAGCAGTTCCTCAAATATTTACAGTTCATTGTATTATTTATGGAGAATACTTAGCTGCAAAACATCTTAATGGTCGGTTACATAATACGCTGAACACTCTAATTAAATAAGTGAGTAAAATTAAAGCTCGTTCATTGAATGACCGTATCTTTCGGAAGCTATGCCACGAAAATGGAGGGAATTTTGAGCTTCTATTTCAGCATACCGAGGTTCGAAGGCTCTCAAATAGAAACTGTTTGAAACATTTCAATAATCTGTACGATACTGTTTTAGAATTTCTTAATTCCTGCGATTAGAAAATGTATGATAATCTAAGAAACAAAAGGGTTGACATTGCCTATCTTTCAGATATTTTCACAAAACTAAATGAGATTAATATCAAATTGCAGGGAAGTAATATAAATCTTATTAAGTCGAAGGGAATTATAAATTCTTTTATCAGCAAATTATCATTCTACAAAGAAAACTTAGTGAGGAAAGATTTCCTGCAGTTTCCAAGCTTGCAAATTATAGAAAACAATGATGGTGATTTGATTTTAGATACATTTATTGAATGCTATTGTTCTCACCTGCATACTCAGAAAGAAGACTTTATGACCAGATTTAAAGATCTTTGTGATCTTGAAATACCTGATTGGGCCATAAATCCATTTCTTTCTGATGCCTCTTCTGCTCACCAAAATTTACATGAAGAAATTATTGACTTACAAAATGATCTCGAAGCTAAAGTACATTTTAAGCAGCTTGGTAATAAAGCATTTTGGCCCATTTAGGCTAAATTAACGATTTTACCCATTATTCATTTTTATCTACGTAATTTTTAAATTTTATACACTGCATTTTTATTTAAAATTATTTTATCATCCATGTTTAATAAAATTTAGTCACTCTTCCTTCCTCTCACAAATGAAGGAGGGTGGGGCGTTGGGCAATACAACAAGTTGAAAGTAGGCGATACACAAAAGAAAGTTAAGAACTACTGATCTAGGGGAATGACACATTACATGAATCATTGACATGTTTGTGATGTTTTGGCTGATATTGCAACATTAATAGCAACTGTAATATGGTGGCATATAGCTAGGCTTACAACATTAGTCATTTAAAAAACCAGAGATGGATAGACGTATCAACTAAGACAATACTAACTAGTTTGTAGGTCTTATGTTCATACTGTATATTGTAATTATACAATGCATAAATTTAAGATGTGATAGCTTGAAAATGTAACGTGATAGGATATTTTTGAATACATTTTAGATTCAGCATAAAAAATACTA
>JABUQX010051236.1:32500-35000 GCA_015478945.1 Trachelipus rathkii
TCGCAATCAGAAAATCCACTCTAGAGCTTCACGGGACAGCGACGGATCATCACTATGGTAAATCGTCAAGTGTAGGGTTCATCCCCTGACCCAGGTGGGCCACAACCATACCCCCTTACAACACCAGCCATTCTCTCTTATCATGCATCCTTCTTTTCGCCTCTGCCAAACTCACATTTGTCTCCTGCAAACATTCCTTTACTGACTCAATCCACTTTTTCTTCGGTCTCCTAGCCGGTCGGTTCCCAACACACTCAACACTATACATCCGCTTAACCCCTTTCTTCACACCACACAACTCTCTAATACGTTCATTTCTCATTTTATCAATTCCTCTCACACCTAGCACACCCTTAAGATTGTCCATCTGAACACATTGAACTTTAGATCTATACTTCTAATTCCAGACCATAGTCTCACTACTATACAATAACACAGGTAACAACATACCCTCATGCAAGACCCTAGCGCACTCCAGACTTAGTCCTTTTACATTCACCAACGATTTAATTGCACCAGCCACCTTCCTGCCATTCACAACTTTCCTACTACACTCTGCATCATCCGTTCCCTTCTCATCCAACACATACCCAAAATATTTAAACTCAGACACTTTATTATTATTAAGTAAAATTTATTATTAAATTACAAAAAATATTTTTGGAATAAAGTATTTTGATGATACCGAATCATTTGCTTAAAAAGACGTTTCCTTCACGTGATTGACCTGGGCTGGGAACACCCTTTCCCATATTTTGATTCTTAAAGAAAGGAATCTACTACTACTACTACTACTACTACTACTACTACTACTACTACTACTACTACTACTACTACTACTACTACTACTTTCAGAAACCTGTAAGAAATGTTGGAAACGAGTTTTAGAGATGAAAAACGGAAAATAATGACGAGAAATGATACAAATGCATATCACACGAACATTTATCTACCGTACTCCCGACCCTTGAGGGATGGAGAAATAATAAAATATATTTTCAAAACAATAAAATTATTAAAAATAAAAAAATAAAAAACTATTTTTTGTATTATAAATATCAAAGTAGGAAACGTCATAATTTTCTCAGGGTCATTTCTCAAGAATTATTTTAAAATTTTCTTTCTTTCTGTTGTCGCTATTATTGATATAGTCGTCAATAGACCGTTTTTTTTTCCTTGTCTATCGGTTATTTCAACCCTTTCATGCATTGTTTCATGAAATTCGATTTATTTTCGCTATAATTGACAAGGACCACGACTACTACTACTAGTAATAATAACAATGTTTAACGTTTCATGTCAAGACTATATATATATATATATATATATATATATATATATATATATATATATATATATATATATATATATATATATATATATATATATATATAAATATATGTGTGTGTATGTGTGTGTACGCGCGCGTTTGTGTGTGTGCAGGTGTGTGCAGGTGTGTGTGTGTGTGTGTGTGTGTGTGTAGGTGTGTGTGTGTGTTTAAATTGTTTTAGATCATTTGAATAAAGAAATTTCATGCCAGATTTAGTATTTTTTCATTTAGAACGTTAGGTAGGTTGGTTAGGTTAGGTTGTGTTAAGTGTGGTTATGTCAGGTTAGGTTAGCAGGAAAATGCCAAAATATTAAAAGTGATTTATACTCATTTAAATTACAGTTTAAAAACATAAAAAAACAAAACATAAACAAAAAAAACTATTAAAATTATTTTTAACTAAAATATGATGGGGAACGTGAACGAAAAATCACCATAATTATAATTATTATAATAATATTGTACTTTGTACAAGTACTTCATTTCCTATCCAAATAAATAAAATACAACACTCGTACTCGTAGACCGGGTATAAAGCCCATAACTAGAGGCTTCAAAATCTATATTTATAAACATAGACTTAGGCTTAGGAAATACCCAAATAACGATTATCAAATAAAGATAAATGGATAGTCTAGGAGAGCGTTAAAAGCCTAGGTTTTACTAGCCTCAGAGATTTGTTAAAAGTCTAATTTACCTATTGGCTATAATAGATGTTTATAATTGTTGATATATCATAATTTAAAAGTATGTTTTTTATATATGAGATATTTGCAAGATATATTTGTAAAAAATGTTTTAATGCTTTTTTGGTAAATGATATAAAACAATTTTTGCTTTCTAAATATTTGCATGGACATTTCACACACACACAGAACACACCACACACACACACACCACACACCACACACCACACACACACACACACACACACACCACACACAACACACACACACACACACACACACAACATATAGATATATATATATATATATATATATATATATATATTATATATATATATATTATATATATATATATATATATATATATATATATATATTATATTATATATATATATATAATATATATATATATATATATATTATAATATAAGTATATATAATATATATACTAATATATATATATATATATATATATATATATATA
>JABUQX010051236.1:40000-52850 GCA_015478945.1 Trachelipus rathkii
AATTTAATTAATTACAGATGAGCGTCTAATGACAGGCTCGATTATTCTTGACATATGGTGTTGTGGTAAGGGCGTGCGGAGAGGGAGGGATGCGAAGAGAGATGAGGTATTATGACGATAGTAGATAATTAATAAAACTTCAAATTGGGCTGCAAGCAGTTTTAAATATATATATATTTTGTTTGCCAGTGTTTTAATATTAATACATGCAAGAGAATTTAACTAGGTTGATTGATATTAATTATTCTTATTGGTTAATCTCAAATTTTTGAGTATTAATAGGATTTAGGGAGTTATGCAAAGAATTAGTAGGTAGGGATGTGAGAAGAGGGATGGTAGTTAGAACTTCAGGAGTTGTTCAGGAGTCCGTTTTTCTCCCTAAAATCAATTTCCGAAATCCTCAGACGTCCACACCCACTCTTCAAAATTTAACCGACTACCGACTGTTCAGTATCTCCTCGAAACATCTCTAAGAGCTTATATCCGAGATACTCACCGACTCGCGGAGACTTCTTTACTTGCCAATTTACCGAGCTTTCCTCTAATGCCACCCTCGTTAACTCAGACTTCTTAAGTACACTAATACAGACTCAGACTACCATAACAATAAGCTCGAGAGAGGTATAGACTCTAGAGATAAGATATTGAGTAGGATTGGTAGAGTGAGATTCGGTACAGTGTGTGTGGTAAAATAAATAGAATGTATTGAATTGTGGTAGCGTTCAAGATGAAGAGTAAGAGTTATTAAGGTTGTAAGAGATCGAGGTTTCAGTGGGTCGCTTCGGCTGTGAAGTAATGTTAGATGGTGACCAAAATTGGACCAAGCTTGTGCACCGGAGATTCAAAATTACATATATGTATTTATAATGTCATATTTAAAAAGTTTAGAAAGTTGAATACGGAGATATATTGGAGATGGAGGGCAAAACGAAAGAGAGTAGTATTCGTAAGGAAAGAAATCGGTGATGGACTCAGAAAAAATAGAGAACTATTGCAATTAAATGGCCTCGAGGACGGGACTAATCTCGTATCATATGGTGGACCTAGTCCTAATGCACGTGCCCGAAAACCCTACTGAGTGTCTTTACAATGTAGAGTAGGTAAAATAATTCTTACTAAATTTTTAATAATAATGATAATGTGAATAATGTGTATATGGCTAACCAAGAACGAATAACTAGCACCTTATCAAATACAAGATTATCGCGTAAATTACCTATGATCATCCGGGATAAAGCATAATAATGCCTATAAAAGGGTAGAGCAGGAGTAACGAGAGTATACTTCCCCAGGCAGCTCCATCGTTATCTGGTTACTCACTATGTAAATGCAGAAACCGCGCAATAATCGATAACTAGCAACTACTTTTCACCGAGATAAACGGAGTAACGATTAACAGGGATACTACATTTTTTTTGGGAGGAGAGAGGATGCCCTGACGACCTCTGATAGATGTGTAATAGACACATACATACACCTAACTACTTCCTCACTTTATTATAACCATGGACTATATGTTACACACCCTTTACCTCAGAAAACACTCACTCAACAGTTATTATACCTATATTAACTAATATAATAACTAACTCATTTATGACCATATGATATATATGAGAAGCACCTTACGAAAGTAACTGCTCACTGCTTACTAATGGAACACTCTATAATACCTCCACTATTATTCATATATGCGTCACTATGTTAACGTATGGCTAATTACTAGTAACTATTGTACGTAGATGATATACTTATCAATAAATATAAATTGATAATAGCTTCATACGTTAATATGTATATCAATATATATATATATATATGTACTTTAAATATATGTATATAATATTATATCTATAATCATTTATCTATATATATTAAAATTATTATATATATCATAACATATAAATACTATATATACGTATATTTATATAATTAAATTAATACTAGGTGTTATGTACTACTAGTATAATCCATCTATCTGTACTGTACTTAGATATCTATATACTAAATATATATATATAATAATATTGTATGAAATAATTGAGCGTGTACGGGTATTGAAGGGTTAAATCGGACTCATATAAGATACTTATTACATTATGAACTCCAAGTATAGTTTATAGTCTTAAAGTTGGTAATCTTATCTAGAATATAGTGAAAGATCATATTTCGTGGGACGATCACTCACGACGTGAGATTTATATCTAGTATATATATCACTTACGCACTCTTAATTATCTACTAACTCATATATTACAGCTACTGCATAGATGCCTATATTAGCATAAACCGAACTACCTAGATCACCTCAGGTCTAATGCATTAGTTATTAATCACATCACTCAAACTTTTGTATTTCTTCTATATTATCCACCACGTTAAATAATGAGCCTTTTTTTAATTTTCATCACCATATCCACATTGATTGCGCGCAATCATATTATTGCTACCTACGTCTTATATTCATGAAAATAAGCCTATTTTTTATTTATCAAGGCTATATACATACATAATAAGTAATGTTATTATTAGTATGTTATACACACTTTACTGATTTATCCCTATCTATTTACACTTCACTCTAATATATACAGGAGACTAGACATTTTGATTATCTAATCGCACGAGTGATTAAATATATAGGCCCAATATGACCCTTAATTCCTAAGAATCAATACTATTCTGATTATACAGTACTCATTTTATCAACTAGTTTATAATACATTGTATTATCAAACTACCTACTCGTCATATTAGATACTATAGATATATGGTTACTCTTATATTGCAGTCTTGATGTTTATATTATTCCTCAAGTATGTTTGGTGAGATTTCATAATTAAGAGTTTTTACGTGTTATATTATTAAACTCATCTCCATGCATTACTGCATATTCTTTTTATTTACTTCCCGTACTACTATTAGCTATATATGACTTATTGACGCTACTGCAAAAACCCTATACTTTCGCTCATTCCGTGGCCTCACCTCCTACAAAGGTTATAGGTCTCTTAGAGCTCTTAATGGCTATTATTCATCTTAATCATAATGTCTAAATCACCTTGGGTGATCAACCTCAAGCAACCTTATCCAATCAACGTGATTATCTATTTATTATCATTATATACAGTATATAATTATATATGTGTGTGTTTAGCAGTCTGATAGCGCTATATATATATCATTATGTGAGTTCAGTCAATCTGTACACATAATCACTTTATGAGTATCAGATAATACCACAGTGATATTTCCTTAGTAAGATATAGATAATAGTATCTACCTGAGTTAACCTCACACTCAATATATAATTTGTTGCTAGCCTTAAATCACATTTATATATATATATATATATCCTTATATATAGGAAGTGAATATATACATATATTTTTATGTAGTAATATAAACATTATTGATATTATATCATATTACTAATATATATTAGCTATTACTATCTATACTTATTTTGCACTCTATATTACCTATTAGCACTCATATGAGCTATATTTATTTATTATAAGCCTACTATTATACTTCCATTATTCCGTTGTGCATAGGATAATTTTAGAAAAAGATCTCCACCACCTGACCGCTAAATTTACTAGAATAATGGCATGATTTTATAAAAAGACATGCCAATAAAATACACGGAAAAACACACTACCACACGCATATTATATCGATACCATAACTCAACCACCAAAAAACGCATGTTATTCGACCTTGATACCATATTATTAGTAGCACATAAGCGTCTAAGTATATTATCAATTAATAATTTAGTATCAGCACACTAAAGACTATTTAGATATATTATAGTTTCACACCTATACAAACATAGTATATACCCCTCACTCACTCAACATATAGTTATACTCACCCTACATAGACCCTCATGAAGATAATCTCTATCTGTATGGTCCAAGTATTATCATAATATCACACGTTTACCGCTACCATTATGTATTAATTATTTCTTTTTATTATTAGTAACATCAAAATTCGCGTGTAATCAATAGTTAAGCTCAAAGAGAGAGCATGGAAAATTAGAAATTTTGTTAGTTCAACTCCACACTTATACATGTGAGTGTGAAATTTCATATTTTCGTTCTATATCTGCTTCTGCCATTAATTAACGGCAACGGTCATTCCGAGTCTCGCAGAGGTTGTGGTATTCCCGTCCCTCGTCTCTGTGTGTTACTTGAAAGCTTACATTTGAACTCTTGTAAAGTAGTATACGTACATTCGCTCTCCTCTTTCTGGGTCCATATCACACCCGCGTTCACACAACCACAACCTAAGCAAATAACATAGCACACGACAGACACACACACATCACACACACAACACACAACACACAACACCCAACACACAATAATAGTACTATATATTATATAATTTATTGTGTATTATTACATACCTCTATATACTATATTTCTTACTTATTTCTCCATCTTCATTTTCTACCGCTTTTCTTCAAGTCTTTATCTATAAGGCTATATAACTATTTATCTATATTTCAGTCTTTTTATTTCTCCAAATATATTTATCTACCGTCTTGTATTATTATTATAATATATCACAAATCATAATAATAATCTAGTACAGGACTCTACGGATTGAACTAACTTGATTTTTTATAGAGAAGAGAAGGAAACCATACTAGTATTTACTCATAATTATAGTAGTTTTTGGTATTATGTATCACAAAACTTAATATGAGTAATGATTTATCGTCAGTTTCTTTCCGATTTTATTATAATATAGATATATATTAATTATATATATATAATAGTATTTAGTGTTTACTATCCGAGGAGGATACTCTTTATAACTATACAAATAAATATAGTATAATTATTTAAATATAATATGAATCTAATATATTATACTAATATATAGCTCATTACATACTACACTATACTAATACTATGGTCTATCATCCTAAACACATAAAGCATTCCATGCGCTACTTCTATATATACTTATATAATATACTATATACATCATTACACTCATTATATGGTAAGTATAGTATATTGAGTTACCTATTATTCCATACACCTTCATTGACGTTTCATTTTACCCTCTTTTTGGTAGAAGTGACGCGACCTTATCTAAAATTAGTAATAGTTCTCACATGACAATACCTATTTGCCTACTCACTATATATCTGAGAATTCTATGGGAATAATTCTGAGAACACATGGCGAATAACAAGTTTTTTTCCTGCTCTCCTCTTTAGCTCTCATGCTACCTTAGTACTACCCTATCACCCCCACGGGTGATATTTATATAATTATAAACAACATATCTGAAATTTTCTGAAAATGAGACAATAAATAAGAGTATAGCATAATTATATTTATATGAAGTTGATCCTGAGTATTAATATATTAGCTCAATAAGTACTAATTTATCAGGCAGCTCCACTCCGCCCATAGCTACGATATCTATATAAGATATATTTTTTCTGTACCTGCATATGGTAACATGTCTGATCTACCAATATAATATTTGTGTTCCTTTCGAAATTTACCGATATACCTAGCTCACTCACTATGCACTGAGACTAACTTATCGTGGTATGTTATCTATAAATATAACACAAGCTAACGGGAATACGGGATTGATGAAGGAAGTGAGGGTTATTTAGGCGAGTTCCAAAGTGTGAGTTCATATGCACACCCATTAATTACTAATATAACTTACAATTATCAAGATAATTGCATATTTATTATTAGTTGCTTCATCATCAGTATATGGCCGTAAACTTACAAGCTATGCATTAGTATACCGTCTAGTAATTAAGTTCACTTTACGTACCACGATATCAGATGAACTGAGAGATACTAATCTCTTATAATGATCTATCCCTAACGATATAGTGAGAAAATTATGTATCATTACTAGATATATTAGGCAAAAAATCACATAAGACTCCCTACACGTCTTACTCTTCACCTTAAAATAGTGTAGCTTATCTTCTACCTTCTAGGTATACAACTATCACACTTATTATTGTAAATAGCGTAGTAGTGAGGGTGAGTAGTGAGAGCGTGAGTGCTTCTGAGTATAATATATGTGTCGCTGTGGGTTAGTCAGGAATTATGTGATAAGTGAGGTCTAAGTAGGGTCTGGGAATGGAGAGACATGAGAGACACATGATTAGAATGTGTACATGAAGAAAAAATGTTACTCGATAGTCATCTATTGAACTAGCTAAGACTCGAGAAAGAATTGACAAATAGATTTTATTCAAGTATACTACTTCCTTAAAAGGATGAGAGGTTATGAGCGAGTAAAGCTCAATTTGAGAATTCTATTGTTTTTTTTATCTTTTTATTTTTATTTATTATGAGCATGGAAGAAAAGTCAATGCCCTAGATAAATAACGCACTTAGATCAACATAGATGTCTGCGCTATTGAGATATGTTATTGTATACCTAAAACGCGGAGCACATACTCTTAAAATAGGATCTACTTCTTAGACTTTTATACTTTCTATTTGCATTGTAAAAATTCATACACCATTTTCAAATTGATATTCTAGATATAAAAATTTTTTAAAAGGTTATTGATGTGGTTTGAAGATGATTACTTTGAATAAAGATCCCTAATTCTTTTCGCAGATATAGATAAAGTCTCTAAAAATATTCACAGGAGACATATTTAAAATAGTTAATATAATTATTTGATGGGTATTAACTTATATATACTCGTATATGTATTTATACTTTTTTTAAATCTTGAAATTCAGTTTTCAATTTTCTCAAAGTTTTTGGAAATAAATTTCTTATAAATGGGGAGAAAGCATCTAAACAACGGTAAAAACAAGTTTAGGATATAATAGTACTTAACTATAAAAATTATAATATATTATATATATATTAAAGTATGTTTAATAATGTATAATTATAATATTTACCTTAATTAAAATAAAACTATATTATTATTATATTTAAGTTATAATCTATAATATATTAATATATATATATAATATATATATATATATATATATAATTAATATATTAATATATATTAAGTAGTTTTAATCTTTGTAAAAAATGAAAGCCCTACTATGGGTAGGAAACAAATATATTAATTTTAGCGAGAGTATTGTTTGAGAACACAAAGGCAATCACTGCTAGTAAATAAAGTGGGAAAAGAACTCACCGGATAATAATAAGTGAGAAATAAGTGAGGAGTTTTATAAAATAGATTAAGCTGATAGATTTGTTTTTACTAATAGTTTTAAATTTTTTACTAAAATTATATGTTTTATTAATATTCAGTATATAATTATTTTAGAATTAAAATTTATTTAAGGTATAATAATTAAGCAGGAAAAGATATAAAATTATTTTTAAAAAATCTGAGATTACCAAAAAATCTATTGATGAGGTACATTCGTCGATTTCGAGTTGGTAAAATATTATGAATTATATCAAGAATTTTTAATAAATAGAAATAAACGTGATAAGTTTGGATATCCAATATAGACCGACAGATCTGATCACAGCCGAAGAAAGATTCGGGAGCTCATAACTATGACACCCAGTCACCCATTTAATTATATATGAGATTTACGTAATAGTCATTCCAACAAATAAACTTACTTAGAAGTATAGAAGGCGCTTGGAGCATCGAGGAAACCTTAAAGCTCGAGGAGAGGAATTACAACTTCTGGAGAGTTTCTGTAGTTTAGTGTTAGAGGTATTAATAAGTAGTGACACAGAAGTTTGCTTAACTATCTCCAATTGAGCTGGTGCACCGCTCTTTCGCTAGGTTGAAAGTGTTCATATGATGAACAGTCAAAGATGATGTAGCACTGTTAGAAAATCTACACTATAACATATTCAGAAATAAAATCGTTGATCTTATTATAATTACTATCAATTAGATTACTTGTACCAAGTACCAGTTAAACATTATTTTTATAGATTTTTCACCAAGAAGTAATTTATATAATAACATAGAGAGAAGCTAACAGTCCATTAAGAGAGCAGGATAAAAAAACTCTATCTAATGAGTAAGTTAGATTAGTGAAGATGAATGATATAAATATCTGACTATTCCTTCATTAGAATATAAATTGAGCTGTTTAGATAATAATTGAATAATAATGATGATAAATAATATAATAATAATGAGTAATTTATTATTTTAATATATTTCGCCACAACCTGTGAGAAGAAGTAGAGACATACTTTAACGAGAGCATTATCATGAAAACTCTTTTATATACTTCAGTTATGTCGATACGAGACAATTATTTTAATTTATGCGGAGAGATTTGAGATACTATTCTATTGAACCAGCTTTACTGATAGGGTATATCAGAGATGTTACATTGAATTTGAATTCGCATTATGCCAAATTTACCTAAATTCATCTTGTTAATCCCTCGTTCTAATATTAATATGAAAAATGTATAATATAAAAAATCTACTAAAAGTTTGTATTGATTTGGATTTAATGAGTGTTAATAATGTGTTTATAAGCCGATGATGTGGAAGTAATTGTATGATAAGGCAGAGAGGTGGCCTTAAGATATATTATAATATACTCATTAAAAATTATAAATATATTGATAAAATTTATTATTATTAAAATAATTATCATGATATAATGAAAGGATTTGATTCTTGTGTTAGCGAAAATCTATGATGAATTAGGAACAATTGTGTTAAAATAGTGTTCTACTAGATGGTGTAATATCACATTCTTGGGAGGTATACCCATCGTTAATACGGGGAGGTCGATTGTACGGTGGCAGTTGAAAGTCTCCGACGTTTGGTTGCGGTGTGTTTGGGGGGTTTTCGGTAATGCCGTGGTTTCGCACCGGACTTCTCTGGTTTGGGTTTGGTGTGTGATTGTTGTCTGTGTTGGGTTGAGTTGTTTGTGTGAGGAAAGTGTTTCGCTTCTATGATATATGTGTCGAGAGATATTGAAAGTGCTGTCAATGTGTTTATAAATTTCTGTATCTATGCAGAACTGACAGAATAGTGTTATTATCAAACCTTGTTTCTAAGTAGAAATATGACGTAAAGCAAAAATGCAGTATAGAGAGGTTAGAGAGATGAGAGAGATAATAGAGATGAGAGAGAGAGGAGCCAGACGCTTCAACAGACAGGGTTTGCCTCACGACAGGAGAGAGAGAGAGAGTGGCGAGAGATGGAAGAGAGAGAGAGAGATATGTAGAGTATTCACACATCGTAATGGATACTATATTTAGTTAAACTTTTCAAACGAAACTTACAGCGCATCTGTAAGCTTTTTGAACATATCTATTGAGATTAAGAAGGGATGAGAAAACAATGAAAAAAAATTGTCGAGGAGAATTTCGGAATCAAAGCAGATCTCGACAATTCATAAGTACCCCCTCAAGATAATTCTTCTCACTGCTTCCAAAAGGTCAAGAATTATTAGCACAGTTACTAGCTTGGAAAAGAATCAGATTTATTAAGACTAAGAATAGGGGAAAATATTCTTCTCTCTATTCTCAAAAAGTAAATTTCGCGCACGATATTCTTAAAAGCCTTCTATTAGATATTTCGGGTACCTTTGGCACTCTGTGAGAATTTAGAGTATCCAGGAGCGAAATTTTACACCAATATGTTTGATAATATTTAAAGTATAAAATATATATAATTTGTGAATATATATATATTCCCACACGCTGAATTATTTATAAACATTATATTATAAGAAAAATGTATACCAATTAACTTGTTTCAAAAAATTAAATATTATTCCATCAGCGAAATTTTTCCAACACACATAAAATTGTTCAAATATAAATTTAATCCTACTTTGCACTTTTTGAGCCTTTCAAGAACTTTCGGTTTTTTTCGGTTTCTTAAAAAGTTTGGAAAAGAAAAGTAAGAAATTTTTTATTTAGTACTTTCATAGTAATGAATTATTCTTCACGCCTGCACTAAAAATAAAGAAGTTGAAATACAGGAGCAAATAAAATTTAAATACAATATCTTAAACCTTTATGAAATGCTTTTGTTAAAAGCAAATTTAATACTTGGTTTAACTCAGAGTGTTTAAATTATCAGCAAACGCTTATATGGCGCACGACAAACGAGCAGAAAAAAATATACTGAAAAAAATATCGAGATTGACTATAAAATGTAACGAACAGCGGGTGCGATTTATGTCATAACTTTTAGTAAATTATTTCTTATTTATATAGTTTTTTAATTTAATTAATATAGTCCAACTAGCACTATATATATATATACGAGATTTACACATATTTATATTAAATTTACTCTTAAATTATTACATTTACAATAACGTCAGTATATATATATAATTAACCTAAGTTAAATATATACTAATTAAACTTCCATATTACTATAAATTATATAAGTTAATATCTAATCAACTAACTCACCTCTAAGTATATATATATTATTATATTCATATATATATTTAATATAGACTATCCCGATATGCGATATATCTAGTGATTTATATGTCAAGTATGGTATAATAAATACTATCTAACCTTATATCCAAGATTTTGTAAAAGGCCATATAACCTGTCCCTAAAAATATGAAGGGTCCCGAAACGTAGACGCCCTTTACTTATTATGGAGACGAGCTGATTCTTGTGCAATATTCAATAATATAATTATATTTATGAATGAAATTGAGTAAAAGCAAATAATGCCTAGTAAAATTACCATCTCTTCGCCTAATAAAGGAAAAAATAATAATTCTCTTATGAATAATTAACTAATTAATTTGTTCCAAATTTTTTTTCCTTGGCTCTCGTCATCTATCATTCTCAAGTTTCATATGCCTCTATATCCTCTCTCATCCGTCTATTTCTCATCTAGATCTCTCTACCTCTATCTCTACGTTCACTCATCTCTTCGGGGTCTGTAACTTCATCTCATACGTTGCTCTAGCAAAACATCACTTATATTTATTTAACTCATTATGCATATCTACCCTTCATATATCTTTTCTTTCCACCTTCATCTCCTCTCTCTCTCTCTACAATCTCACCAAAGCGCAAATATTACAGAGAAAAAGAAACGCGAGGCGTAACTCCGAACCTTTGAAGCCTCCAACCATACCATGAATGAAGATAAGAATATTCAAAATCTTTACAAATACCAAAAACAACAACAAAAAAATACAAGATAAATACACCATTTTAAGCACTCCATAAATTAAATATGTCTTAAACAAAGATCCCTTGTGAGAGGAAATAATATCAATGCCTACTCTGGAGATTCTAAGAATGAGTAATTGGTCCTGTCTGGAGTGCACTGTATCGGTATGAGCGTAAAATCCTCTACTGTGCGCCAGAAGTGGATGTCCTCAGCCTAGAGAATACCGATTAAAGATTACCATCATTAACCCGAAAACCAGAAAACACATTCAGAACTTTATAAGACAATTCGAAGAGATGAAGGTTTGGAAGCTGAGAGTGTTATGTTTTCGAAGAAGAGATGTGTATCGAGACATCACTTAATTGGACTCGTTGTGTTCGATATATCCCTGAGTTAAGAACGGACAAAAAATGCATTTAGTTGGATAATTTTCTGTAATAGTATTGTAATGGCTTTTATGTTATGAAATTTGTTCAACTCTATGGTCAGGGTAATTACCACAGATCATAAGATGGATGGAAACTGTAGTTTTTGATCATTTAAACAACCTTGTTCTTAATATCCCAATTAGAAAAATTAAAAATTCGGGATAGATCAAAGGTTAGTTGCTGCCATAGACTTCTTATATTAATAAGCTTGGAACGTAAAATATCGCTCAGTTATAAAAGAAAGCAACGACCATTCGGTCTCAAAAAACTGACACAATAGAGACTAATAACTATGAACGAAAATCTATTATGAGTGGAGTCTTTGAACACACAATGAGATCCCACTTCCGTCTCGGATGCTTCTAAGCGTAACAGATGTGCCACAAGCACAAATTATAGAGTAAGAGATATACTCCCTTAAAACTAAACGTCTAATTATGGAGACATAAGAATAGTTCGCGTTATGTGGGATCTCTGAGAAATTGAACATATCTTCTGCCCTATGTCCATTTACATAAGAACACTATTGCGACCTCAGCATTTATGATATACAAGTATACATGCAATTTCAAACATGTACCAAAGAACCAGCTCAACATAGTTTGTGAGTTTTATGAGGAAGAATGAGGTAAGTGAAGCGCCCTTTCCTATTACATACTTGGTAACTAGGATAGCGTGCCAGGGATCTGGCCTGCATTTTATAAGCCTAACTAGCTCAACCTAACGATACTAAGTTAATATATACTCGCAAAAAGACAGGAAGGAAGTAAAGCATGGGTTAACGAACAGAATCAGACAGGCACACACAAAGGCCAGAGCACACCAGCAGTGGAAATAAAAAAGTGTCTACACCCCCGTAGTGGCTTGAAGTGATCACAGCACGTAGATAGTGCCACATTGAATGACACAAAGCGGTCGGCATCAGGATCGTGCTCAAGAGAGGGAGGATCTCATTCTTAGTGTTAGAGATTCAGAGAAAGGATAATAATATATTTTTAAGAAATTACACAGTGTTGGATAAAAAATCGAATGGAGGAGGTGAGTGTACAAGTGGAATAGTTTTTGAATTCGGAATTCATTATCTAAGGGGGAATTAGAGGCAAAGGTTTTGAGAGGCCAAAAGGAGTTTCACTTTAGCCAGCAGACATAAACGGTAATCTTGTAACCACTCAACCGAAGAATACTAGAGAAAAAAAAAGGGAAAGCAAAAAAGAGTTTGCACCTACCAGATGAAAAGCAGAAAAAAAGTTGGAGAAATAAACCAGAAATATTTTATACAACTA
>JABUQX010051238.1:0-10000 GCA_015478945.1 Trachelipus rathkii
AAAAGAGAGAGACTAAAAGGCAAGGTTAGTTTGAGTATTCTTTGAGGCTCTTAAAAATACTTACTAATTCTGGTGTTGCTAAAGCGTCTTCGAGCTTATATATTATAGTTTTAAGAATTATAACAAAGAAATTTAAGTTAAAAAAATAGCATTCATACTAAATCACTTCATGTAAGTAATTGGACTGCCTAGGGTAATTTATTGAGAGCCAGGTATTGATTTGAGGTTAATTATATTCTTTAAAAATACTACTAAATATCATTTACGATTCATGTTGATGTTAAGCTAAATAAAGCGTAGCGAGCTAGGTATAATAATAGTATTTTTAAGTGGTATAATTAATACAAATGAATCTAATAGTTGAAAAAATTAACATATTATTAATATATTCTACGTTGGCGGTGCTGTCTGGCCAATGTGGTGGTTGTAGGTGTTAGTGTAATTGTTTGGTTTAAGAGAGAGAATTGGCCTTCTGGAAGTGCGGTGTAAAAAGAAAAATATTAGTTTTATATTTGTATACGACTCGCAATAAAAAGTGAGTATGTGTTTTATGGCGCTGAAATCTATTGACTAGAATAAATTTCTATTAAATATCTTATATTGTTCATTTCGTAGGATCGTAAGTAATAAGCGTGTAGTCAGATGCTTAGGAAATAAAAAAGAAAATAAAAATAGATTTTAAGAAATAAAAAAAGGGAGTAATTTGATGAGGTAATAAGACTAAACGAAATAATAGGATATGACTATAAAAATCGATGTATTTACTAAAGCACTACTATTATATGATATCTGAAAACTAATTAGAAATAAAAGATATATGACAACTACGCTTAGTAGGTTACTATTACGATCAATTGAGATTATAGATCAAGAAGGCAAGTACATGTACTAATAAACAATCTATAAGCAGATATTTGCTATCGTAAATTAGCTAAGGTGATTACAAGAGAGAGAGAGAGAGAGGTAATATACTGTCATTATAGATACGTTGCCACACACTCATTGGCGCACATGTTTATTACAGTAACTTTAGTTTATTCGGTGTATGTATGCATAATACATAATATATAGTACTATTCAGTTAGGTCGAGGTAAGTCATAGCTCGTGTAAAAATAAAATAAAAATAAGAGGGTATAATCTACTATAGTATATTATGTAGTGATATAATAGTAAATGATAATGTCTTATATATATATTAGTAGTAGTAATAGTAGTTAATATAGGTTATAAAGGAGGAAGAGAGAGGAGGAGAGAGAGAATGTTTATTTAATAATTGGTAATAGTAGAGTTTAACAGATTCTAATAAAAATCTTATTCTCCTAATAATTCTCATATGAATAGTTATAAGTTGAATATAAATATTAATCGACAAATATTAATATTATATAAATAAATACTAAATCACGTTAATAATGATATAAATAATAAAAATAATTATTAGGGAATGTTTTGCATTCTTTATTCATATATTGTGGTTTAAATATTAATATTAGGACCAAGTGATTATTGAAGGTTAAGTTCTTTAGATAGATAATCCTAAAATACTTACATTACTGGTGTACAATAAAGCTGTTAGTATATGAGTATTATATATATATAATATACCTTAGGTATATTAATATTGTTTTCGCAAACTTTAAATAAATTAAGTATATATATAATGATATAAATATATGAAATAAATTATATATTTATTAATTGATTAAAAATTATAACTAATCAGGGTATTATTAAAATTATAAATCTATTACTAATATTATAATACTTAAGGTAAAACGTACGTACCAAGGAATCTTAATTCAAACTTTTTACACTTCATTGAGGATAAGTCTTCTATTATTGAAGAGAATACTCTAATGTTACTACATTGTATGGTGTATATAGTCTGATATTAACAATATAATGCTAGTTAGATCGTAAGTATACTTGATAATGGTATTAACTATGTATATCGTTTTATAAAGTAAGTATATATATTACATATAAATATATATATATATATAAGTAGTGGGTATTATACTACTGTGTTGCAGAATATCGGGGGGACCAGATTTCGGAAGGAAGTCGGAGTTGAGAATATTCTTTCAGCCCAGCATATGACTCTGTAGCCTCTCAATAAGATATTATTATTTCAAGTAAGTAACAATTTACTCCAACTCATAATTTCATTGTAAAAAAATGCAATCACAGATATTATAAAAGTGTCAATCGTTGGGGGGACTTCGTTGGGGGGGGGAAGGGGGGTTTATTACTTAATGGTCAAATTCGGGTTTGTTTTAAGAAAATTGATACAATATCATTTTATAGGTGAGTGGTTAAATAGATTTAGAGTATTCATAGATTACGTTGGGATTTTAATTTTTTATGGTCGTGCTGAGGGATGGGGTAAAGGTTCTATACTTATAACAGTTTAATTGTACATAGCAGAAAATAGGGTGTCAGATATATCCTATACCGAAACGTTAATCGTTGGATGTCGTTGGGGGGGGGCGGGGGGGGGGTGTGGTATTTCTATTCTTATATCGTTGGAATTTCGTTGGGGAAATATCGATTCATTGGAATTCTTTGGGGATAAATATCGATTAATTGGAACGATTAAGTTAAA
The DNA here is from genome assembly GCA_015478945.1 of Trachelipus rathkii. NCBI lineage: Eukaryota > Metazoa > Arthropoda > Malacostraca > Isopoda > Trachelipodidae > Trachelipus > Trachelipus rathkii. The sequence continues at coordinate 2,607 of JABUQX010051238.1, forward strand.
ATGAATTTTGTGACACTTTTAATATCTTTGTTACATTTTTGTTTGGTGTTTTTTTATAAATAAATGCATGGTATAGCGTGTATATAGACATGCATGATATAATATATGTATTATATAATAGTAGTTATATATATATTAAGCTAAGATATATAACTATATTCAACTATTTTAATATGTTAAATTATATATTATAAGTATTACGGCATTAAATATTCTAGGGAGAGGGGTATTATATGATATATAATTACCTAGGTATAGATTATAGTTGATGACTAGTAATATTTGATTGATATGGCTAGTGTAGTGTATATTATATTCATTGTACAGGATGATATATTAGTCTCGGTGCGTATATATTATATATATCATATATATGAATTAATATTATTATTATATATATCTATATATATATAGATAATAAATGCATTAGTATATATATATATATATAATATATATATATAATTGGTATTAACATTTATAAGTCGAGCGTGTTCTTCACAGCGAATTAAATCATTAAAAATTGAAATTAACAAAAATATTAAAATATAAAAATATTTAAAATACCAAAAATATAATTTAAAGTTTGATATTTATATTTAATTATCTTGCTAATAAAGATTTCTATCTTAGATAATGGAGAGAAATATTAAATTTTTTATTCCAATAATATTAAAAATATTTATTTTTAAAAAATTATTAAATATATTTTCTTAAAAAATAAGTCTTCAAATATTCGTGTTGCGTGATGATCTTTTTTTTTATTTTAAATTCTCATTAAAAAAATTATATATATATATATATATATATATATAATATATAAATATTATATATAAATAATATATATTATATATAATATCATATATTATATATAATATATAATATAAAATATATAAAATAATATAATAATAATTATAATATATATATATATATATATATATTTATATATATTATATATATTTATTATATATATATTATATATATATATATATAGTATATATTATAATATATATAATATATATATATATATATATATAAGAGAGAGAGATACGACTAAACAGCACCCAAAAATACGTGTGTTTTTTTTTCTTTTTGAAAACTTTATTTGTTGTCGGAATGTGATGGAAGAAACAACATAAGAAAGAACTCGCCGAATCGTTTCCATATTCTCTGCAATAAAACTTAAAATGTTTAAGTAAAAAAAAAAAAAAGTTATCCTTTTCAGACTTGTCAACAAGTCATTTTGAGAAAAAAAAATATTGATCAGATGAATGAATCATTAACTTAAGGCCAAAATATTACCATCTGGTCCAACCATTTCTAAATCTGTTATAAAAATCTAAAAATTAAGTAAGAAACATTGTAAATAATGAAATTAAAAAAAACAAAAAACGTTTTTTTTGTATCTCTCTCTGCGTCTCTCTCTCTCTCTCTCCTCCTCTCTCTCTCTCTCTCTCTCTCCTCTCTCTATCTATATTATATATAGTAATATATAGTATACTATATATATTAATATATATATATTATATATATATATATGCTATATATATATATATATATATATAGATATATATATATATGTGAAGTTTCATTTCGCTTACTGTTTTGTATCGCTTTCCCTCTGTTTTTGGTCTTTGTAGAAATCCTTGAGCGTTGCACGGGATCACAGGGACTGAGCGAAGCTAATAATGTAAAACGGTGAGAAGCGGAAGGTTGTACAACACGCACAACACACTACTCACACACACATCAACCATATATATATATATATATATAATATATATATAATATATATATATATATATTATATATATATATATATATATATATATAATATATAATATATATATATATAGTAGCGGTTTCCCCATAGGCCAAAGAAAACCCAGGAACCTTTCTCGATGGGTTCCATTGGCTACCGAACAGGTGGATATATATATATATATAATTTATATATATAGTATAATAGACATATAATATATATATATATAAAAAAAAATAGATAATCTATTATTTTATATATTATAATATTTTTTATATAAGTGATTACATATATATATAATATTTATATATTATAATATATATATAATATTATATTATCTATATATATATATATATTTAATATCATATGTATATATATATATATATATATATATATATGATAGTGAGAATGAAATGCAGCGGGAATGAAAAGCATATAAGAATAGCTAAAGATTACAGTGGATATTCCTATCCTTATTCACAACAATGTGTGTGTGTGTGTGTGTGTTGTGTGCATTGATTTGTTTGGCGCGCGCTTCTCGCGTTCCGATTTTAATTAGGGAATTCCGGCTTTGATCCGGGGACATCACAAGCGAATTATACGTTGTTTCCCCTCTCGCAGCAGTCGCAGTAGGAGAACCAGATTGGAATTCTCAACCTTAGAAAAAGATTTCGTACTTTTTTTTTTTGTTTCTTGGTTTTACTCAAAAGGCTAAATAAAATTTAAATGCATTTTTCATTTGTAGTTTTATTTATGTAAACTACTTTTTTTTAATTTTTTTTTTTTAAATTTGGGTAATTATACTGAGTTATTTTAATAGTTATATTTTTAATTATATCGAAACATATATTTAGCTATATAATTAAGATATATGATAATATATATATTATATAGTATATATATATATTATATATAAATTATATTATGAATATATAATTTAGTTAACTATATATTGACATTGAACGAAGAATGGTTCAAGCGATATTTTTTAGGTACAAGTCTAAATGAATAGGCGTTAATTTATGATCTCGAAAAAGATAAAAATTTTAATAATTTAAGGGTGAAATGTAGATTATAAGGGTAAAAAAATAAAATTACCTAAACCTACCTAACCTAATCTAACGCTAACCTAATTAGCCTAACTAACGTAACTAACCTAACCTAACGGTAAAATAATAGGGCAGTTTCAATTGATTTGAAAAACGCCTCCTAGCTTTAGACCTGTGCCATTTTTTTAAACTTTACGATATAGCTGTTAAATTTATGAAGTAATGTTAACTTTATTATTATTATTATTATTATTATTATTATTATTATTATTATTATAATTATTATTATTATTATTTGTTGTTAAGCTCATAAAAATGTTTTTAGAGAGCTGAAAATTCACATCCGATAGGAGCGGGAAAATTTTAGTATTAGTAGAGTTATAATAACTCAATTCGCAAAATATGGCGCTTACACACTTCCGTTCAATACCGTCGAGATAATATATATATAGCTAATTACTATATAATATATAAATATATATATATATATATAATTATTATATATATATATATTATATATAGTTATATATATATAGAGGTGTGGGTGAGTCTCTCAATTAATGTAATAAATATTTATTTCAGTACAAAATATCATTAGTTTCTGGTCGCCTCCATTTTATTAATCCTTTTACCAATTAATATATATATATACTATATGATTAATTATCTATATATATATATATATATATATTATATATATATATATATATATAATAATATAATATATATTATATAGTATATATATTATAAAACTATATATATATATTATACTATATATAGTATATATATATATAGTATAATATCTTCTTTATATATAAAAATATAAATCATAATATAACATATAGTTTTATTTAAAACTTTAAATTATATATATATATATATATTATATATTATATATAATATATAGTGGTACCCCGCCCGAGTTCTGGGGAACCAATTTTGAAGCTGATGATATATATATATATATATATATAAATATATATATATATATTTAAAATATATATATATATTTTATAATATATAATATATATACTATATTATATATATAATATATATTGTGTAAGCTATTATTTAGTTCAGTTCTCAATTGTTCTGTGCAAATTCAGCAATGAGCTGCCATAATTTTAGGAACTGATTCTCTGCTTTGTCATAAGAGTTAGCTACCGGTCCGATTTCCTGGTTTAATCCAACGACAAAAAGAGTTAATTACCTGTTCGCCGCTGGTTTCGAACCGGCTCCAACTCAAAACTGATCGTAATAAGATAAATCATATATCCCACACATCAAAAGAATACAAAAATGAGTCTTATAATACCTTTATTATTAGATTCATTTTTGAATGTTAGTATCTTGTGGGTTATAAATATTAGATTGAATTAAAAGGATACATGACCCCCGATAAGCCCCCTCCCCACGGGGTCCCTCTGGGTTATAAATATTAGATTGTATTAACCCCCCTCCTTTCTTAAAATGTTGAGGGTCAGGTAAATATTAGATATAATGAAATATTAGATGAGAAATATTAATATTTCTGTATAATATTCACTATTGTTATATATAGTTACTTGTTTGCAAAAGAAAAAAAGGCATGTATGAGTTTTGATTATATATATATATATATATATATATATATATATATATATATATATTATATATATATATATATATAGATATATATATATATATATATATATATATATTAGACCACGACTTCTAATATGTAACATATATATATATATATATATATATATATATAATATTTTTATATATATATATTTTATATATATATTTATATATATATATAATAACAACTTTAACTTAATAACTTATATATATATAATATATATATTTTCTATATATATATATATATATATACTATATATATATATATATATATATATATATATATATACTATACTATCGCTAACATATATATGATGTTACAGGAGAATTCAGTGAATCTCTTGATTCAAAAGAACTCAGGAGAGGTTCATGTAAGAAGAAATAGTCGATACTCGGCTTCAGTAGCAGACATAAACACAGTAAGATACTTTCGATGTCCTGCAACTGTCCCTATCTCAGTGTTAATCTTTAGTGTGAGAAACAGTATGATTCCCGAAGCCTTGAGGGTGAGTATCGTTATACCTTTTGTTTTCATATAGATCCTTTGTACATCCCTTATATATATATAATATATATATATATATATATATTATAATAATATTTGATACATTTCTATATTATATATAGCTATAACTTTCTTTCTTTCTTCTATATATATACATATATATGTATTTATAAATAAATAAATATATATATAAAGCCTTAACTATACTTTCTTCTATATCTTATATATATATATACATAATAACAATATATATATAAAGATTTATAATATATATATATATCTTCTTTTTTATATATATATTTCTTTCTATATATATTTATATATATATATATATATATATATATATATATTTATATATATATATATATATATATATATATAAAATTGACGACTCGTGAACCATTTATAAATTGACAAGTAGTTTCAGACGCGCAAAAAAATCTTGGCTTTATGAATAGAGACTATTTTTCAGTTTTTAAATCTACATTGCCTCCAAATCAGATTTTAAAAATTATTTTGTGTCATAATTTTGTTCTAATATTTTTGTAATACAATTAATATTAGTGTCAGACTATGTACGCCGACATATATATACATATTTATATATAGGATGTTTTGCATTCGATATATATATATATATATATATATATATATATATATATATATATATATATATATATATATATATATGTTGCTCTCAACTCATATATATATATATATATATATATATATATTACTCTTTCTTGCTTTTAGGTTGAACTACTCTATGGTGAGGAAAGGTTACTGGATTCATGGACACTTATGGAAGTAGCCTATATTTTCCAATGGAAAAGGGTAAGTTTCTTATCATAATATATATATATATATATATATATATATATATATATATAAATAACCAACTTATTAACTTATCTTTATATATTGCTATAACATATATATATATATATATATTTATATATATATAACATATATAAATACATTTCATAACCCAATATATGTCTTCGTAGTATTTATATAACTCTTCATATACTACTCAATAACTATATAACTGCTCTTCTTTAACGCTTTATCTTAATAACTCTTCAATATATAATATATAACCCCACGAAACTCAGAGAATATCAAGGAGGAGGTTTAAGAATTACATGAGCTAGGATTTCTAAAGGATCAACAGCAACACTGCTCATTCAAACATATCAATAGTAAACCGACTAAAATAGTGAAAGCATAGGCTGTAATTCTATCCAGATGGTTGGTTTGTTATGTAATATTATTGTTAGGATTTTTTACAAATACTGACAATTTTGAAAAAATTTTAAGAACATAATTTGTAAAGTCATCTAATAAATTATTATTAGAACAATTAAAATTTTTAACATTTTTAATAAGAAATGATTCTATTAACTGTCTCTTGTGCACATCATATTCGGAAGTGATCAAACGCATATTCTCGACGTCGATTCTGTGTTCTTCTAGAATCCTATGCCTGTGTAGTGATGAGTTTTTATCTCCAGTCCCCAAAGAATGGTTATGCTGTTATTTTCTTCTTGTTAAATCGGAGGTTTCTTCTATATATACACTATTACAATCTTTACAAGGAATCTTGTAAACCCCTGAGTTACTATGCTGTTGCTTAGAAATTACATGCTCAGCACTCTCATACGCTGCTGATAAACGTCCTTGCATGCCTGCCCACACATTTCTCACAACGTACTTCTTAATAGTGAAAGGAATGATTGATTACAAGTGAAAGCTCTTTTACCATGAATTTCTTAAGATTTTTTGATGGAACAGGAATATTTATTTTAAAATTATTATATTCTACAGACTCTGATCTATTTTCTTGTAAGCGGAACTTCTTTTTAGCTGCCGTAAGAGCTCTAGAAACAAATTTTACACGAGTAGGCCAATCGTCTTTGAAACCCCAGTTTAATATGTATAATTTCTTCCCAGTCCCTAGCACCACAGTTTACATAACTTAGTGCTCTCAGAAAAAGACTTTGCAATTCCAAATTTTTACATTTAATCATGATGACAAGCCACCTGTGGACATAACTTTCCGTATGAGTTTCATTTCTAAAGATCTTGAATAAGAAACTCTCGGTATTTCCGTTAACATTAAGAGGACCTCTTATCACTAAATATCTTTTATCATTTCCTAATTCTACAGTAAATTTAATTTCTGGAATACATCTATTGAGATTTCTGACAATCAAATTCGGATCTATATGAATGGGAAGAATAGCAAAAACAGTTAATAAAATAATTTCTTATTAAAAATGTTAAAAATTTTAATTGTTGTAATAATAATTTATTAGCTGACTTTAACAATTATGTTCTTAAAAATTAATTTTTAAAATTGTCAATATTTATAAAAAAAAAAATCTTAACAATAATATTATTACATAACAAACCAAATATCTGGATTTAATTGCAGCTTTTATTTTTAACTATTTTA
>JABUQX010051238.1:12500-20000 GCA_015478945.1 Trachelipus rathkii
ATCACAGTTGATGGAGTAGAGCTGTCGAGAATGTTTTATTTAATGTTCACAGTTGGTGAATTTAGACTGTCTACGAGGAATCTATTTATATTGTCTACAGTTGATGGTAGAACTAATCGAAGATTATTTATATTGTCTACAGTTGATGGGTAGAACTGTCAGAAGAATGTTTATAATTGTCCACATTTGATAGCGGGTAAATTGATGGGAGGTGCATGCAGCATAACTGATCATTTACAATTTAAATGTTATGAATTAAAACTTTAAAAAGTTAAATTTCAAATTTAATAGGTCTTCAAGATTCCTGGGATTTCATTAGTTATTGAAGGGGCTACTAGCCTTTTTAAAAGTAGACTGGTTATCAGAGATTATTTTTTTAGGTTGAGAATAGGTAAGAGAAAGATGGTAAAGTTCCCTTAAAAATGTCTCTGTTGTCAGATCATAAACCACATGAAGACTGGTAAATCTAGTATTACAACAAGTAAATAATAAATAATATATATAAGTCAAGGAATATACTCTAAACAGGAAAAGATTGGAAAGGATACCTACCACAAGGGTCTCAGTGTTATATATATATATATATATAATATATTACATATATAAATAATATATATATATATGTAAATATATATATATATATATATATTAACATATATATATATATATATATATATATATATATATATATATATATATATATATATATATATATATATATATATATTACAACCACTTACAGCCCAGACATGTTTTAAGGGGGAATGATATACCACAAAATATAAATATCTATGTCTTACTTACCATATATATATATATATGTATGTATATAATATATAACATATAACAACATGTACCTGCATATATATGCTATATGCTCATACATAACTCTTTATATCTTCATATCTATATGTATATATGTGGGAGAAGAAAATGAGATAAAATATAATCCAGGATAGGAGAAGTAATGATAAATTTAATTAAATTCAAAGACTTTGAATATAAGTAAGAGTTGTAATGCAATAGTTGGGTTCACCGATGTACCGGCGTGACACACAAATTAGCTTCCTGGTGTGGTGTAGTTGTAATGAAATAAAACTGCGGGTGAGTCTGTGTATGTTTGTCTTGTTGGTGCGACATATAAAGGTGCCGAATGCGGTCATAAACAAGTCTTGGCATTTGGTTAGAAGAATGTGTACGCCACCCCGGAATAGGTTAGAAACACACACACACACACACACACACACACACACACACACACTAACACTAACACACACTCACACATAACTGAGAAAATGACTACTATTGCGGCGTGGAGAGTTGAACAAAAGCAGGTGCCAGCTCTGAAACACCTACTTAAAATTCATAAATGTTAAGATATCTCGCATAGGATCGTAATTATGTCTTCTCAATTAAAAGACAAATGAAGGGAAGAAGAAGATGGAGAAAAGATCGTCGAAATTACCTAAGTTGCAGTCTGTTAATTAAAGGAGGCTCATGAAACAGGCATACGGATCTATAATACTACCCAAGGTGGGGAAAAAAAGACTTACTAAAATACCAAACAAGGGGGAAAAAAAAGACTTACATAAATTTTAGAGACGTATTTTGGCAAAAGATCCAAATTAAATTTTTGTTTGTTTGTAAGTTGGACACAAGTCAAGTGAAACTAATTTTTATCCTGACGTATATAATAATCTCCTTCGAACAATTCCTAGATGAATATATATATATATATATATATATATATATATATATATATATGTGTGTAGCACCTCATATATATATATATATATATATATATATATATATATATATATATACTGCTATATATATAATATTATATCCTTATATACTATATATATATCTTTGCCTCCACCCTGATATCTCAAGGAAGTTTTATTGTTGTTTTTCACATGCAATCAGTTAGATTCCTTTTTGTTTTTGTATGTCACAGGTTTTGGTGAGTAGCTTTATTCTTTAAATGATGATAGCCACAGGTAAGACCATTGGCCTTTGCCCAATCGAATCAAACTGGATTGGAGGTTCATCGCTCCCAGCTCAAGCTCTTCAGCCCCACCTGAACACACACGAAAACTCCACCCTGCACTATCAGCCATTAACTTCCACTCTGTGATGAAAATAGGCACATAATAGGAGATATGTGTCTTAAGATTAAATCAAAAATTATTGGAATCAGTTTGTCCGTTTGCTAAACAATATATGTATTTATGGCGTGTAGCATATGCGTATATTAACTGTATGTATGTTAAATCTTGTAATAATAATAACAATAACATAACTGTGTAAATAATGTAATATAAGTAAGGAATGAATAATGAGTTTTAACACATTATAATCAAACTCTTTGTGTATGTAGCAGCATGTCTCTTAGCATATGTACTCATATGTATATATATATATATAATATATAACCCACATATATATATGTATACCATATATATATATATATATATGTGTATATAGCATATAATATATATATATATCTATCCTCATATTCCTCTATCATCATCTAGTAAATGTAGTTTTAAAGTAGGGTTTGTGTTTTCTCTTTCAGGAAGTCTATGGAACTCAAGTTTTCAAGTGTTAGTTGTACAAAGAAAATAAAAAGCAAAAGCAGCAAAAGTAGACTCAAAGAAAGAAAAATCTCGGTGAAATTCAAAAAACAGGAGACTACCTTTGACCATTTCAGCTGAGTGAGGAGAACAGGTGATGCCAGCTTCCAAGGTATACATAAATGCCGACTAGGAGCTTTATAGATTCATCTGGTGCAATTGAAATAGTGTCATGGGCCCCGCCAACTCATCCAGGAATCATGCTTGAAGGCTGCACCACCATTGATGGTCCAGCTGATATGAATAGTGAAACTGACCCCAGCAGGGAATATTTGTTAAGTATCTTTAGCGCTGGAGATCTTCAAGGGTGAAAGAAGACAGTTTAAATTCTCAAAAAATGTTTGTCCCTTAAATTGAACAAAGAAGAATTCTTTTAATTTTCAGAGAAATCTAAGCCACTTATAGGAAGATACTTTAAAGAGAAAGAACTGATCATTAGACATTTTAACTGGAAGAGGAATCAGTGAGAGGTAATCAATCACCGATAACTTCTTTTTGCGATATGAACTGCCAAGAAGCAAAATATGAATAATGCGTGTTGATAATATATGTCAATATTATTAATAATAATAATAATAATAATAATAGTGATACTAGTAATAATAATACCCTTCCCCAAGAGGAAGATGAAGAAGAAGAAGAGGAGGAGGAGGAGGAGGAAGAGGACGATGACGACGACGTAGAAGAAGATAATGAACGAATGGAAGATGATTCCGGGGATTTTGCTGGGGATCAAGAAGATTCTGAAGCTCCACTCGAGGTTGATACGAGTCATGAGACGGAACCGGAACCGGAAATGGAAAATGACGGGGAAAGAGACCAAGGAGTTTCTGACAAAGATTTGACCACAAAATATTCTTCAGAAACGCACAAAATGGAAGTAGATGAAGAAGAACAAGGAGACAGTGCTATTGATGTTAATGAGACTTCAGCTAGCGAAGTAATGGATAGTGATGACAAAGATACTGATTTTAATATAAGTTCGGAATCAATTGAAGTTGATGATAACAGCTCCTTAAAAGAGACAAATATCAGCAAACAATCGGATGTTAAGTTATCCGAAGAAGTTATTGATGAGATGAATTCTAAAGAACATTCTAGAGTAAATGAAGAGAAAAAGAAGGATATTATTAGTACAAATAATGATTTTGAAGTATTAGATCTATCTTGTCATGCCAGAACTGTTCGGGCTCAGAGAGAAAGCTCCGAATCTCCTGTAACTCCATCACCGTCGCCGCCTTCTTCAGAAAGCGATCGTGAGAGTAAAATATCTCAGAATTTGCAAAATTTGTTGAATTCCCAAAACAGTTCAAATAAAAGAAACTTAAAAGGTGTTTTTAAAAATGGCCAAGGGGAAATTTCGAATGGTTCAAGTATGTTATCCCCTATAGCACAGCGTCCACCAATACCTTTAGATTGGGTAAGACCACCATTAGTCGGACAACAGGTAGCCCCTCATACTGCTGCTTTTAGAGACCTTGTTACCCTCTCGCATGCTGCTGTACAACTTCAATTAGCAATGGCTCATGCACAAGCACAAGCTCAAGCGCAGGCACAGGCCCAAGCTCAGGCACAGGCACAGGCTCAGGCTCAGGCACAAGCCCAAAAAATTCAAGCACACGTTCAGGCTAACGTCTTAAAAAATTTAAAAGCAACCGAAACTTTGAGTTTTGTCAACAACTCCGGAGATACCTTAACAATAAGTCCGATCCCTGGAAACCAGGGAAATCATAAACCAAAGATATCATCAAAAATATCAAAACACAAAAGTTCTGGCATCACAAATGGAACGTCATCAAAAAATATAATTAGCCATCAACAAGGGCAATGTAAATTAGGAAAACCAAACTCTTCCTTAATTAATAAGTCAAGTAAAGACTATTTATTCCAAAATAATAAACCTAAGAATACTAATTCAATTAACATTAATAATAGCAAATCCACATTACCGACTATTAACGGCAACAAACCTATCATTCCAATGAGTCACATGACTAATAAATCTAATAGCAACATAAATTCATCCCCTAATACTAACATCAGCAACTCAAATGCCAGTCATAACAATGGTACTAAAACTTTACACGGGAATTCGAAATCAATGACGTCTAAAATTTCATCAACTCTGAAAATTCCAAACGTTCAAGTCAATTCTAAAGGCTCGTCTAATAAAACAGAAAAGGAGAAGAAAGAAATCGATAAAGATAAAGAAAAAACCGGAGATCCCGTTTTCAAGATTACTAATCAGAAATTAATCGAATTTGTTCGTCAACAGCATTTAAATAAACTAAAACAAAGTAATAATAGTAGTTCTATTAATAATAATAATACTAATACAAATAATAATAATAATATTTCAAGCGGTAATAAAACTAGTTCCGCAGAAAGTCTTACGATGAAGATTAGTACTACAAACTGTTCAATCGGCAACGGATCTACAGTAAAGCAAGGTGCAAAGTCTGCTGCTCCAGTTGTTTCTAATTCTAATAGTTCTTCTGGTAAAGCTGTGTCTAATTTGTCTAGTTCCATAGGCAAAGTTATTTCTAATTCGTCTAGTTCCACAGGCAAAGTTGCCTCTAATTCTCCTAGTTCCACAGGCAAAGTTGTCTCTAATTCGCCTAGTTCCACAAGTAAAATTGTCTCTAATTCTCCTAGTTCCACGGGCAAAGTTGTTTCTAATTCGCTTAGTTCCACTGGCAAAGTTTCTAATTCTAGTTCCATGGGCAAAATTTCTAATTCGCCTAGTTCCATGGGCAAAGTTTCTAATTCGCCTAGTTCCATGGGCAAAATTTCTAATTCGCCTAGTTCCATGGGCAAAGTTGGTTCTAATTCTCCTAGTTCCATGGGCAAAGTTGGTTTAATTCTCCACATAGTTCATGGGCAAACTTTGGTTCCCAATTAAAGCTTGGTTTCCACGAACAAAATAAACACTGCAGTCAATAAAGTTAGTGTATCAGAAACTGCTAGAACGAGTAGTTCTTCTTCAGTCATAAATGGAACTAAATCTCAGACATCATCAGCTTCAGTGACAGCATCAACAGTGTTATCAACATCATCAACATTAGGTACCTCTAAAACGTTGAATGGAGATACACTAGGAAAAGTTGAAACTTCCATTTCAAATGGTAAATGTTCAACCAGCCTAACCCCAAAATCGTTGAGCATCTCTTCAACTTCTTCAACGAACACAGTGCGAACCACCAATACCCATGTACGTCAGATCCCCAACCCCTCAAGATTACATCATCAATCGGAGAATCGTCTAACTGCAGGTTTAGGTAGAATCACTGGTTTAACAACGGCAAAGAAGGGCATTTCTTCAGGCAGTTCTCAATCTGAAGGCATAAGTCGGATAGAGAGTTTGACACGATCTTTACATGAAAAAGTAGTAGCTTCTGCAGGAATGGCCACCGGAGTTCTGAATTCGTTGGCAAGATAAAGCTGTTTATTTTCTATTTAAATATAACAACTATATATATATGCATATATATATATATATACATCATAGAAATATATAGATGTCTTTTTTTTTATCTTATATATATATATATATATATATATATATATATATATATATATATATATACTCTTATCTTATCTATATATATGCTACTATCACTCTATATGTTGTACTTTGATATTTTCAATTAAGTTGAGTTTATTTTGGAACTTTATAATACATTAGCGGTTTTATATTTTAGAATTCAGTGAGACTTCTATACTTTATATTGGAATAGAACTTTGGAAGTTCGTTTACATATAAATAATGTAAATAAATTAAAAAAAAAAACACTATAAATATAAAACGGTGCTTCGTGAAGGAAAGATTAACTATATGTGGCAAATATTATTATTATTATTAAGTGTATTATTATTTTATTATGAGAGTATGTTAAATTTGTTTATATAAGTATTAAATAATTTAATTAAACATTTGTAATTTTGTATAATTTTCCAACATTAAAAGTCTATTAATAATATAAGTCACATATATTTCTCATATACAAATTTTGTGTCGTAATATTTAAGGCCTGTTTTAATAAAATATACAAGTATAGAAAATCCGAAGAAAAAAAAATGCAGCATAACATAATCCAGTGATATCGTGTACTATTTGTGCTGCTTCGTACAAATCCAGTACTATTTATTTGTACTTCATACATCTTAACTTACTTTACTCAAGTATACAAAAAAAGAGATATATCATGCATATATATAGTAGCATGTACTTATTACATATTATCAACATCATATATATATATATGTATATATAACTTATATATATATATATTTCTTTATCTTGCTGTATATAAATATATATATATATATATATATATATATTTTTATATATATGTATGTACTCATATATATATATATATATATATTGCGTAATGATAAGTCGTGTTGGGGTTGTATGTTTCGTTTTTGGAGTATACATGGTAATTTTTTTCATACAATTACATATCTAACAAGTCAAGCATATTTATTATTTTTAATATAATAAAAATTGTGTTAACATCAAAATAAAAAAAAGTGTGTTAACGCATCATATAATAAAAAAGTAGGTGATTCAAAACGCACGTCTATACATCTATATCATGTTCATATAACACATCACACACTTACTGTTATTTAATATAGACTGATGGAGATGATATTCAATGTAATTGCAAATGACTGTGTATTCATTGATATTGTTATTGACAAAGGGCTACACGAAAGCCTGAAAACATTAAAAATTCTCCTAGATTAAGTTAAACATAATTTTTTGCATTTCATTTTTATTTTTGTCAAATGGTCATGAAACTTTTGTTTTCTTATCGTAAATTTATTGGCTGTTCAATCGTTCTCACTTTTAACATCA
>JABUQX010051238.1:27500-47500 GCA_015478945.1 Trachelipus rathkii
AATCAAAGCTCCAAAATAATCGAGAATAGAATCTGAACAAAGGTACGATTATATTATAATCGATACCACAGACGTCGATCAAATACAGAAGATGAGGAAAATTTTATTGGTGAAAGCTTGGGAATGAGAGTTGGGTAAAATAATCGAGAATAGAATCTGAACAAGGGTACGATTATATTATAATCGATACCACAGACGTCGATCAAATACAGAAGATGAGGAAAATTTTATTGGTGAAAGCTTGGGAATGAGAGTTGGGTAAATGAGTGGAACATTCTTTAGAATAAAGAAAAAAAAAATCTGAAGATGAAAATAGAGCAGATACTCGTAAGTGAAGCAAGAAGTGATTAAGTTTGTGTGTCACACAAATTTAGTTACTTCTTTCCTCTCTTAGGAATATCGGCTCTATTATTGAAATATCCACTCTACAGTCTACAAACAAACTTAGTCTCTTCTTGCTTCCCTTTTAGGAGTGAGTAGCTGCTCTATTTTTGAAATATCCGCTCTCCAGTCTACGCATAAACGTAATCACATTTTCAATCTCTTAAGAGTATATCCTCTATTTTTGCAATATCCACTCTACAGTCTTCACATACACTTAATCGCTTCTTGCTTCCCTTACAGGAGTAGCTGCTCTATTTTTGTAATATCCACACTACAATCTACACGCAAACTTAATCACTTCATGCTTCCATTATAGGAGTAGCTGCTCTATTTTTGAAATATATACTCTGCAATCTAAACACAAAAAAAAATTTAATCACTTCCTTCTTCTCTGTTTTTGCAATATCCACTCTGCAGTTTACACAACCTTAGTCACCTCTTGTTCCTCTTTTATGAGTAGCTCCTCTATTTTTGAAATATTCACTATACAGTCTGCGCGTAAATTTAATCGCATCTTGTGTCTCTTAAGAGTATCTTCTCTGTTTTCATCTGCATATTCATCTTCAGTATTTGTTGTTATGTTAAACTGTAAAGTGTATATTGCAAAAATAGAGCAGACTACTACTAAGAAAAAAAAAAGAGTAATTAATTGGTTTGATGTGTAAACTGTAAAGTGTATATTGCAAAATTTATCAGATTTTTGAAATTTACAGCAAACGTCGATTTGTCAATGTGACCAAAAAATTAAATGAACAGCTGACTTTTATCATAACAGTTTCTCTAATGCAATGAGTTGCCAATTAGTGAATAAATAATTCCTTTGTTACAGACAAAAATTATGAATACAAACATTAACCATATGTTAAAAATAAATATTAAAACTTTCAACTTGTTTTATATTTACCACTATAAAATAGTTATTGCAAAACTAGAAAATAAATTGCAATAAATACAAGCTTACCTGCCAGTAATATCTAGCAACTATTCCAATGCAACACACTTTACAAATGCATATTCTGCAGACGACGCTTTGACATAGCAATGCAATATAAAATACACTCTACTTACTATTGCTTTAAAATCACAAACTTAATCACCTTAATATTTACAATAAACAAAACGGCAATATTTCATACATCGAAATTATATTAACACATTTAATTTAAAACACATATTATATTTACTATTGTACATAAACACCAAAGTTGAAAACTCTTCATCTTTAAAAAATTACGCACATTAACAAAAATAATAATTTCATGGAGGCATTTGTAGCTACCAACTGTATACACCTTGAGTCAACAACAATAAAAGCGGAAAGATCAAAATTATTCTTACTTTTACTTTTTATATGGATTAAGTAATTTAGATTACGCCTATTGACGAATCACAAACCATTAAAACAGTAAGTCAAATGATGTATTATATTTTATGCAATTTAATTATTTTAGTAACCACAAAGTATACAATACGATCATCTAAAAGGAGGGGCCGGGATTGGTAGTCCTTATAATATCGTATTATATTTCAAGGAATAACAATCCTACATTCCAATCAGAATAAGAAATTCACGAAAACAATTGGACAATTTATGGGCGTGGCCCACCACCTTAACAAAAATACATTTATTCAATAAAATATTATTTAGATATAGTAAAGTCTTTTATCGAACATGCTACAATTAAATACGTTTTACCTTTTAATTGCAAAAATCTTTAAATAAAGTAGAGATAAATAATTAGCTTACTAATAATAATAATCATAATAATAAATTTTTATATAATAATAATAAATAATAATAATAATAATAATTAATTAAATAAATAATAATAATAATAATAATAATAATAACATTTTATTAATATTAATAAGCTTTTGACAAACATGACCCATGACAATTTTCAGATTTAATAAATAAGTCTTTAAAGATGATTATTTCTCCATTGGTTGTTATTTCTTCCTTACAATAAAAAAAACATGTATTTACAGTTTATTTTTGACCGGGCCATTTGCAGTATACATTAAGTATTATAGATAAAAGGAAAAACAAATAATATTGCAATAGCAATACCTGACCTTTGTTTTAAACAAATGAATGAAAACAATTTATATAAGTGATGTATCACTGTCTATTTACAATAAATATATATATATATATACTATTATATATTATATATATATAATAATTATTATATATATTATATATACTATACAATATTACTAATAATATATATATTAATATATATTTATATATGCATATTATATTTATTATATTGCATATTTAATTATAATATATATATATATATTATTTACTATATTATATATATATATATAATTTATGATATATATATATACTTATATATATAATATATATATATATATTATATACTATATTTATTATATATAAGTTATATATATATATATATATAATATATGTATATATATATATATATATATATATTATATATATATATATATATATATATATATATTATATTATATATAATATAGTATATAGTATATATATATATATATATTATATATTTATACTATAGAGTATATATATATATATATATTGGACGGTCAATTCCAGTTGATGCTGTCCCGGTCTCTGCTATGGGCACCACCCCTTCCCCACAGGGATTATAAATTTAAATTCCACAAACGCACCCACCCTGACAAATTGACGGACACCAAGGACCATTTCTTTCTACTAAGCTGCTTGGACCTAACGGACATCAGATTTCTAACTTTCGGGATATTCTTGTTCTGACGGTAATCCCTGCGGTTCGGCCTTCGTTTGGTGGTCACCAATAATCTTCCTCTGATCACTCCCTTGCTTCTTGAGCCGGGGGTACCAAGTGAGTAGTATATATGGTATATAATATATATAGGTATTATATTATTAATATATATAGTATATATATTATATATATATATATATATATAGTTATATTATATATATATATTATTATTATGTATATCATTATATATATATATAATGCTAGTATTATAGTATATATCAGTGCCACATTACCAGACAGGAAATGCATACATGTGTATGAGTGAGTGCAAATGCAACAAATATTGAACTGCCGACTCTGCGTAGTTTTTTTTGCCTTTTTTTTCATTTTTGAGAGATTTCAGAAAATATTATTGCCATTGAAAAAAAAATAAAAAATTAAATAAAAAAAATTCACAAAAATCCCCCCCCCCAAAAAAAAAAAAAAAAAAAAAAAAAACTCTCCTAAATAAGGTTTCCACGAATCTCAATTTCAAAAAAAAAAATTATTGAAAAATAATAAAAAATAAATAAATAATAAATAAAAATTAAAAAAAAAAAGAAATTTAAAATTGGTATAAAAAAATTTAAATATATTTTAAATAAAAAAAAATTAAAATCAAAAAATGAAAAAAAAAAAAAAAAAAAATTCAATAACTTCATAAAAAATAAAATAAATAAAATAATTACATATTTTTATGTTTGGTTTACAAAAAAAAAATTAATAATTAAAACTTAAAAAATAAGAGTTCTAACCTTTAGAATAATACAAAGTTAAAAGTAAAATCTTATTTATATAAATTTTGGTAATAAAAATTAAAATATGAATTTTTTTAAAAATATAACAATAGATATTAAATAAATTTTTGAGAATAGAGATATATTATATATATATATATATATTATATATATTTTTATATAAATATATATATTAATATTAAATATTTATAATATATATATATATATATATATATATATATATATATATATATATATAGGTGTGTGTGTAGGTGTGTTATGTATTGTTAGATTTGAACATTATTAAATATAATAATATTGATTTTATATATTATATATAGTTATCATATATATATATATATATTATAATATATATATATTATATATTAGTATATATATATATATATATATATATATATATTATATATATCATAACTCACCTTTTTTCCCCATTAGCCTGGGGTAAGATGAAGTCCCATTGCACCGGAACATGTAAAAATAGGAAGAAGTAATATGAGGCCCAAGTCGAAAAAGAAAGCCCCAACCTTGACAGTCACCCCTTTATTACCCTTAAGTGAAGAACTTCGTCGCAGGTTCAGAAAAATTTCCAAGTAATTCATTCTCCAACTCTTTTAATATATCTAAAACTTATTAAATAATTTCAGTTCTTATGGTGGAGTCTGTGCTAATAAAAACATTAAATATCCTGCAGCACGTCTCGAAAACTTTTCAATCTGCTTCAAGAACTTCAAAAAATCTTACTACTCAATACTACAATACTACAATACTATTACTACTACTACTACTACTACTACTACTACTACTACTACTACTTATACCCTTAAGTGAGAACTCGTCGCAGTCAGAAAAATTCTCCAAGAATTCATTCTCCAAATCTTTTAATATATTTACTCTAAAACTTATTAAATAATTTCAGTTCTTATGGTGGAGTTTGTGCTTACTTAAACATCAACAATCCTGCAGCACGTCTCGAAAATCTCTGATGTTCTAAAATTGATGTACTATGGCTAAAAATCTACTACTACAATACTACAATACTACAATACTATTACTACTACTACTACTACTACTACTACTACTACTACTACTACTACTTACTACCACCCTTAACTACTTACTACTACTACTACTACTACTACTACTACTACTACTACTAACTTTATAACCCTAAGTTGGAGAAACTCGTCCCGGGCTACCCAGTTTCAGAAAAATTCTCCATTAGAATTTCATTCTCCAAATCTTTTAATATAATTCTTTACTCTAAAACTTATTAAATAATTTCAGTTCTTATGGTGGAGTTTGTGCTTACTTAAACATCAACAATCCTGCAGACTTTTCAACTTAACATTACTTTTAAAATTGATGTACTATGCCTAAAAATCTACTACTACAATACTACAATACTACAATACTATTACTACTACTACTACTACTACTACTACTACTACTACTACTACTACTACTACTACTACTACTACCAATAATCTTGTACTTCTGCTACTGTTCTCCTAATGGAACAGATTTTCCAGCCATTTCTAAGTATATTATTACTTCTCACGAGATTGTTACATCTCATCAAAATACCGAGATTCTCTATCTAGAGGATTTCATTATATACTGAATAGTTAGATTCCTTTCATACTGATACACAAGGGGAAGAGGCCGAAACATTCAGCAATCTCAACGATTTTGGTGCAACTGATTTAGGAAACTAAACAAAACAATACGTTCCAACCCCATTTATTGTAAAGAACCTTGAACTATGCTCTCATCACTTAGTCTTCTCTCTCTCTCTCTCTCTTCTCTCTCTTCTCTCTCTCTCTCTCTCTCTCTCTCTCTCTCTCTCTCTCTCTCTCTCTCTCTCTCTCTCTCTCTCTCTCAACTCGCCATCTTCTCTCCTATTGGTAACTCTGACAACAATCTCTTATCCCGTAATTTTCGTGCTTTCTCTCCAACAGCTTCATTCTGCCCTAAGCGCATTTTCTGGCATTTTAATCGGACTGATTGGAGGGTTTTGCGTTGACTTCTACGCTAACTATCCTTGGAGTGATTGCTTTGACAATTGAAGTCGCTTCAGTTCTGACGATAAGGTGAGAGTTGTAATCGGCTGACGAAAGGAGGTATGTTCATTCCTTCTTCGTCAAACCTTTTTTCCTCCTCAATAATTCTATGATCAATAATAGTGCTTGGTACTTGCGCAATTCCAGGGCTGATTGGACAGTGAATATCAGGATGGAAAAAAATTCCGTTAATCATATCATTCTTGTTATTCCTATTAAGCTAAGAATCGTTGTTGGGATGATATTCGAAGTGCAAAGCTGACGTTTACTAAATTAGTTCTCTCTACTGGAAAAAATTCTTCCTGGTTCTTGCAAAAAACATTCTCCAACAAACTCCTGCAAAATTCTTTCTTTTCCTCCACTTATTTCTCTCTTCACGGTTCTGCTTTGCTAATATCTCAGATCTGATTAAAGGATAGTCTCTTTGGCCTTCTGGCTTCCTCTAATTTTACCCTGGATATTTCTGGCAATCCTCTGCCCACTCCTACTACTCTCTAGTATACCATGTCTTTATCTGTTATTACACTTAATCGGGTTCATGGGCTCCTAAAATCTATAAAGGTTAGGAAGGCAAGTTATCCTGATAGCATTCTTCAATAAGTTTTGGGAGAATATGCTTCAGTGCTGGAGCCTGTCTTCGTTCAATTATGCTCTCTGTGCCTCACTACCAATACTTTCCCCCAGTGTTGGAAGAGCTCACATGTTCAGCCTATCCCCAAGAAAGTTTGCTGCTCTGAGTCTTCTAACTATCTCCCTATAGCTCTCGCTTGTATTGTGTGTTAGATCTTTGAAACCCTTCTCAACTCTTATTTTTTGGACAATCTGGAATCTTATTCCCTTCTTTCTGATCATCAGCATGGCTTTCGTAACTCAAGGTCTACAGATGATAAACTTTCCTATTTCACAGATTTATGGTTTTCTGCCCTAAGGGATTTAATGAGCGTTTTATAGTGGAGTTTGAAATATTCATAGCCACTACTCTCTAAACTCCCATCCTTTGGGTTTTCTTCTTCTCTTTGCTAAATTTCCTCTGGTTTTCGTTCAAATCGCTCGATATCAGCTGTTCTAGATAGGATGACTTCTTCTTCTTTCCCTATCAATATTAGTTTTCCTAGATATAATATATATTAAATATCATATTTTATATACTATATATGTATATTATATATGCTATTAAAAAGGGGTAAAATAATATATATAGATTAAAATTTTCAAGTACCTTAAATAAAGTTGCATTATTCTATATATCTTTATATATATGTTCTACTATGATAATAGATTAAACCCGCGAACTACTGACGTAGTCTTTAACTTTATATTTGATTTCGAGATCAAAGTAATTATTTTTAAACATTTGAAAAAAATAAAGTTAAAACTTAACAATCCCTATATTCCCCCCAAACTTCCCTTTCCAACCTCAAACTCCCAATTCCTCCCATCCCCCCCACTACCCCTAAAAAAAAATAAAAGAAAGAAAGGAAGCGTATATATATTCATGAGAAAAAAGGGAATTTGGTTTAAAAATTAAAGTAAAATTAAAAAAAGTAGGCCATGTTCATATTAAAAAAAATATCAAAATTGATAAAATAAAAACTTACTTCTACATGAAAAGAATCTTACATGAATTAAATTATTCTTCAGATCTTTTGAATAGAAAAAAAAATTTAAGTAAAAACCCATTAAGTTGTTTAATACAAATTAAAGGTAAAAAACCTTACTTTATTATTAATTTTATAATAAAAAAATAATAAAAGCAAAATTATAAAATAAATATTTAAATAATATTATTTAAGGAAATAAAAATATTAAAAAACAGTAAATATTGCAACTTTTATAAGTCTTTTTCTTAAAAATATTTATATATATACATATATTATAAAATATATTATATATATATAGAAATTAGTATATAAATATATATATATATATATATATATATATATATATAATGAATAAATTTTAGATATAGCATATTCTTGAATATGCAATTATACATATTATATATATATATATATATATTAATCTAATATTATATAGTATTATATATATATATATATATATATATATTATATATATATATATATATATATATATAGTATATATATATATATATATAATATATAGTTATATATTATATATATATAGTATATATAGGCCAAACTAGCCTACAGCTGAGAGCCTTCAAAGACATGGGCATTTCCTTTCGTACCAATCTTCCTATTTCTCAACCCAGGAGAATTCAGCTATCAGAGATCGTTCCGATTCTTGCTGTGAACATCCTAAACCCCATTCCATAACTTTTTTTATTTCCTCCAACATGCTTTACGTGGACGAAGAAATTAAAATTCTTTATAGTCCTTATACATAAAAACAACTTAAAACACCAACACTATTAACCATAATTCTTCTTTGTCACTTCAAATTTTGTACTTGATCTTGTTTTTTTTCTTTCTTTCTTTTCCTCTCTCTCTCTTCCATTTGCTTCTTTCTTTTTTTCATTCTATTGTCTTTTCTATCCTTTCAACATTCATTGTACTTTCTTTTTTTGTTAGTTATCTTCTTTATTTACAATCACTTTTTACACTTCACACTATTTTGAAGTTTCATAAAGTATAATATTTTTTTTTAAGTAATTTATTTTGTTACTAAAATATATGTGTATACAACTTTATTGTTCATTTCTATTTTGGCATTGAAAATGTATTTAACATTAAATACGAACTTCTTGCCAAAATGAATTTGTGTTTTCGTTGTATATATATATATATATTTATATATATATATTACTTATATCTATATATTACTATAATATATATATATATATATATATATTATAGTATTATATATAGTATATATATATATACTATATATCATAATATATCAATATATATATATAAATGTATGTATTATATATATATTTATATATATATATATATATATATATATATAAATATATATATATTTATATATATTTATATATATATATATATAATTATACAATTTATAAAAAAAAAAAAATAAAAAAATAAAGAAAAAATAAAAAAAATATTTGAATCTAGGTTAGGAAAAATATTCTCTAAATGATTGTGGGTCGTCCCGGTGGTGACATAGGGGCGTGGGCCATAGCGGTGGAAATGTTATAACAAAACTGTGGAAAGTACTATTGAATATATATATATATATATATATATATTATATGTATATATATATAAATTATATATATATAATATATACTCTTTTATAGTATAATATATATATATATTATATATATATATATATATTATCCTATATTATATATATATGGTGGGTGGAGGTTAAAGCCTTCACCCTATTAACGAAAGGATTGACCAAAACATTTCTTTGCACTTCATTACTAAAGGATTCGTTCCAATCGAATCTTAATGTCAAAGGGAGTATTTAGAGTATTTTTGACCTTACATTAGAGGTGCTTACAGGTTTAATCATATAGGAACACTTGTCCACTTCCTCACGTTCATTTTAGATACTCTTTACGTCACTCACAATCTCTTTCTTTTCAAATGTTAAATATGAAGAAGTCTAAATATTAATGTAAGAATCGAGAATGCTCCGAGAGGAGGGGGGTGGGGTGCTCACTCATTATTATTCATCTAATTTCTCCCATCAAAGCTCCTGGAATTGAGGAATTTAGTGGTATAATTTGAACCGATAAAGAACTTTCCAATTGCTCGCTTCGGAGCTATATCCAAATAAATAGTCGACAGGAAAATTGGTTGACATATGTAAAAAAAAATATATATATATGGTTATTTAGAGTTCCTCTAAACGAATTTTCTTAAAAACTTATCTTAACTAAACTTAACTTAACTTAAACTTAAAACTTAACTTAACTTTTTAACTTAACTTACTTACTTAACTTATATCTTAACTTAACTTAACTAACTTCAACTTTAACTTTAACTTAACTTAAACTTTTAACTTAACTAACTTAACTTTAACTTAACTTAAGTCTTGACTTCAACTTAACTTAACTTAACTTAACTAACTTTAACTTAACTTAACTTAACTTAACTTAACTTAACTTAACTTAACTTAACTTAACTTAACTTAACTTAACTTAACTTAACTTAACTTAACTTAACTTAACTTAACTTAACTTAACCTAACCTAACCTAACCTAACCTAACCTAACCTAACCTAACCTAACCTACCCTAACGCCTGCGGAGGGCTGTACAGGAAATTTATTTGTATGTTGTGTCGTCCCTTTTTCCTGTCTACCTATTTGAACTAGTCCCCGTCGCTTCACTGTTTTGAACTCCATCATTCTCTGGGCATGGACCGGATTATTTGACCTCTGGACATTTACTGTTGAATTTAGGCAGGCACTCATGACCTCTGTCTCTCCAACAATGACATCACAGAGTTTCTCTTAAGCAAACTTTCATATATAATGATATGTTCTCAGAAATATTCAAATATTAATATTTTATCAAAATATATTAAATATTTTTATACTTTAGTTAATTTTTATTTGATTATTTATAAATTTTTAAATTTCTTGTTTTAAATTTTTTTTCATTAAATTTTCTCATTTTTGTTTCATGAATTCTTTATTTTATGAATAAAATTTTAATGCAGTTTAATAATATATATATATATATATATATATATATATATTTATATTACTATATTTATATAATTTTGGTACATTTGTATAATCACTATATCCTACAATATAACATATAATTTGTATATTTCATACTACTATTATTAGATATATATATATATAAATATATATATAATTAAAATGATAATAATTAATATTATTATATATTATTATTATTAATTATTATTATATTATTATTATTGTATGTTATTGTTATTTGTTATTGTTATTTGTTTATTGTTTTATTATTTTAATTATGTTATTAGTATTATTATTCATTATTATTATTAGAATTTTAAAATTAAATTGTTGATTTATGTATGTAATTCTTCCTTTGAGTATCTCATGCGTGAAATTATTTTTATTATTATTATTATTATTTATTGTTACTGTTTCTTATTCTTGAGGTTGGAATTATTCTTATTATATACAGAAAAATATTACAATTCTTCGATTTATCGTATTTATCTACAATTATAATGTTATGTTATTTGTTATTTTTCTTGTTTTTGTTCTTATGTTCTAATAATGTTATGATCAATAGGCACAGATTCTTTTTGCAATCCGTTAGCAAGTGTGGGTGTGAGTGGAGTGTATTATTATTTATTACTTATTTGATTATTTAATATTATTTATAGATTCATTATTATATTTAATTAAATTATTATTATTTTTATTATTTTATTTATGATTTTATTCTCTCCATTACATTATTATTATTATTATTATTATTATTATATATTATTATTATTATTATTATTATTATTATTATTATTATTATTATTTTGATTAATTTATTATCTTATTATTATTATTATTAATAATAATAATGGTTGATGGAGAGGGATAAGGAGGGGGAAGGAGATGAGGAAAGGGAGGGAGGTAATAAGGTGAACTTATGAGGGATATGGGTGAGGCGAGAGGTAGGAGAGGGGGAGAGAGTAGAGAGAGAGGAGGGGAGAGATGAGGAGAGAAAGAGAGAGAGAGAGAGAGAGAGAGATTGGATGAAGCTGTATTTGATCGGAAGACTGAGATAGACGAGAGCACATGGAGATGACATGACGACAGAGCAAGTTAAAGAGATGGACCCTGTTCGGTGCATGATGGACAACACCCGCGACACGCACCAAGATACGAGTGGGAAGTACCGTGGGAGAAAGAAGAAGAAAGTTGAAAGACGAGAGGATTAGGATATGAATACTTATAGATATATAGAGAATATAGAGAGATGAATAGGTAATGAATCTAGAAAAGTATATATAGCTAGAGTAATAGAATGAGAGGAGAGATGATGGGAGAGTAAGATTAATATAATATGAATATAGGTAGGAATGATAGTAATGATAATCATACTATTATAGACAAGTAAGATGCATAATAATAAGTAATATAAGCAAGAGACCGAGAGAAGAGTTTTTATCTTAGGATATTATTATCAGCATATCTTACTTAATTATAATTTTCCTAACTATTCTTAGATTATTAATGTACAATATTACGTTCAGTGGAGTAATTTAATGATTTAGGAATAGTAGTTTTATCCTTTGAAGTTGATATTAGTTCTCTTAGAATATTTGTCTTTTTATTATTACACATATACGTTTAAATTCACAACGATTGTTGCACCCATATTTATTAGTTTGGTGAGTCTCTATAGGTTAGACACTTATATTTAACGTTTTAATTCGCATTATTGTGTGTTGTAGTTCTTGTTGATGGTCAATTAATAGTGTATTATTGTTATTCACTTCGTAAAGGTGATAAGTTCTTGGAATAAGTATAGAAGTTATATGTTTGACTGTTGTTTTAATAAGGAGAAAAGCCTAAACAGGAATATTAATAAGTAGAAATACAGTGACTATACCCAAGGTAATCTAACTTTCGTATATAGAACACTGACACGCGCTGTAGTCATTGTGCTATGATTCTATTATGAGTATTTCCATGGTTTTTTAAGCTAATTGGTGACCGAGTTGGATAGGTTTACAACTTTTAAATAAACGTTATAGACCTCGGTTTACTAAGCCTTGTTCGAACAACAGACCTCATTCCATATTTCTCAATATACGTCAAGGAGATAATAATGGAGCTACGAGAAAGAAGGTATTTAAGATAGCATAGAGACGACGAGTAAGAATCTAACAGCACTGAGGAGATCGCATTGGCGAAGAGAGCATTATCTTTACCAATTATAAATCCGATCATATATAATTATTTATAAATTTTATATATATAATATTAATATATATATTATTTATTATATATATATATATACAAATATGTAGTATGTATTTACAAATTGATATTTCAATACTAATAAACTAATTAATTATATATATATTAATATATATATATATATAATATTAATATATATTATAATAATATATAATATATATATATATATTATAATATAATATTATATATATATATATATATATATTAATTAATTAATTATAATATATATATATATAAAAACTCATATATAATATATATATATGTGAGTGATAGAAATATCCCTACGATGATCTATAATCTAAAATTATGTACTCACATCAGTCAGGAGTCCTAATTAATATCGATATAACAAATAAACAAATAACATAAAAAAAAACTCTATAAAAAAATTCTCTCTCAAATAATAACTCCTACACATAAAATCAATACTCAATTGGCTCATGTATATTATGTTTTTTTTTGTTTTTTATTTCTCATAAGTAATAATAACAAGAAATTCAGTAGATTTGTGTTATAAAATAAATCATTTTATTAATTATTAATGGACTTATTCATTTTTTATACATGGCATTATGGACAATTTAAATTGGAGTATGGTTTTTAAAGGCAGATTACTATATCTGAAATTACGTTGAAAGAGGTTAAATTTATTTCTGACAATATAATAATGATGATTTAGTTTCTTTGTATAGATGAGGTTTTAGAAAGCTATACTTATTAAAATACACTATACAGCTGTAGTC
Source organism: Trachelipus rathkii (assembly GCA_015478945.1). NCBI lineage: Eukaryota > Metazoa > Arthropoda > Malacostraca > Isopoda > Trachelipodidae > Trachelipus > Trachelipus rathkii. Next base: position 41,110 of record JABUQX010051238.1, read on the forward strand.
ATGTACCGTCATCAGAGATTATTTATGATGGAGACGTATTTTGGGTAAAGGTAAATCGTGGTTACGTTGCTCTGTTGGGTAATTGTTGTTAGACATCAACTGTTATAATGAGTCTTTAAATATTACAATAGAAGAAGATCTACGAAGAAACGCCTGCACTTGTGGTGAATTGCCATTATGGAACATATTAGAATTTACCTTACAAATATCACTATTTTTTTCCTAGCTGCAATAGGAGAAGGCCGTATCATTTCAAGGGTACCATGTATCCATTTATTCTTTTTTTATTGTTATATGTTTTTAAATCATGACTTAGTAATGTCTCATAGTGAGCAAAATCTTCATAATATGGGTTAAATTTAACTCCAATATAGATTAAGGCATTATTATGACCAGGCTCTTTCGTTTTATCGTTCTCGTTGACGAATTTTAGTATATATGTAGCTACTGGGAATTCTTGGATTTGTTTCCATATCGTAGAAAAAATCTCAAATCTTACAACCTCCAGTAAATATTAATTAAATAATTAATTAATTATTTAAATTATATTATTTTTACCATTTAATCAGAAGCCTTGAGTCAAGGTCAGATCAATTTTATATTTTTAAATTGTAATAGTTACTGAAACATGGTCCATATTTGACTGCACAGAGGCATATCCAAATTTTCAGTAGGAATTTTTAGCCCATTGTTTTACTGTTAATTACGATTAAATCATACTTCACGAATGCCATACTTCATACGAAAAGTTTCTTACTACGTACATGGTTTGTGGAGACGAGATTAAGTACTACGATAGTTTTTTCGAGAGACCATTACTAGTTTTTGACTTATTACTAGATTTTCTGGATCTTAAAAATACTATGTGTTTCTCTAAATATATCTCATTACTGCTCGGTGGCCTCATAGAGCACAGGTTCTTTTCAATCCGAAAATAGGTTTAGTTAGAGGTCGTAACTGCATCAATACAATATGCATGATACATTTATAAACATATATGACGTCTTATTGAAAATATATCAAATCAAAATGTTATTTGAAGTTTTTACATGTCTACAATACGGACTCTAAATAATCCATACGGAGTGAACCCGGCCTTAATTTACTGGTGGCTCAACACCCATACAGAGGTTAATATCGATTTGGACATATTATAGCGTCGTGTTTTTATGCACAAATCCATATAATAAATAAAGTGTCTCACGACACTCGAACTAGATATCTAAATTACACCTCGCCTCTCGGGACCAACAATGTTAAAACTCACTATCGAGCAGTGTGCTTAACACAAAAAAGAGAAATAAAAGACAAAACTCTCACCAACCCCACACTGTGGTTACATAAAAGTGAACGATACTGCTTTTTCTACGTGGTTTAAGAGTTGTGACAGCAAGTCTAGTCCAGTTAAAGAATTCTGTTGTCGCTCTGTTTGAAAAGCTCAGAAGCATTCCTCTCTCTCTCTCTCCTCTCTCTTCTCTCCATTCTCTCTCTCTCTGCTCTCTCTTCTCTCTCTCTCTCGTTCTCTTCTCTTCTCTCTCCTCTCTCTCTCTCTCTCTCTCTCCTGTTTATATAGTATACTATTTTATATCGTAGTACTATATATTATATTATATATATCATATAGTATATATATATATTTATATATACTATATATACTATATAATAATATAATATAATATATAATATATTATATAAGTTATAGCATACATTTTATTCACATAGATTTACTTATTTTTATGCATTGTGGTATTTATTTATATACATCCATATTCGATGCTACAAGTCCATTTCCTTAACATCCACAATTGTTTTCTTGGAGAACGCGTGTAATAAATCTCCAATCCATTTTAGTTATATCTAGATCGCTTGATACTAAATGTTAAGCTCTTATCTGATTTGCGCCATCCACATAATTTATCTACTAAACAATGAAGGTCCAGCAATCTCGTATTTCTACTCAATCGATGACGCATACCATTTTCCCTATAGTATGGTATGACATAGAACACTGTGAGAAGTCATGTTCTCATAAAGACAATACAGATCACTGTAAGCGTAATGCTCGAAAACCGAGGTCTTCGAAACTTTATTTTATTTTTTAAGGTATTATAACAAGCTAATATTTTTTTTTCTAACTATTTTAATTTAATGAGTTATTAACTGGAGTTACTATATTTACTTAATTTCTATATATTTTTTAATTGTTTTGATAAAGTTTAATATTTTTGATCTAATAAATATATTTTAACCATTTCAATTTTAAATCTCAAATATTATAAAAATAATATAATAGTACGCGTCCGGCCGAGGTAGTCTCAATGTGTCTCGGAGCATGTGAGTGTGAACTAACAATAAGCTCCTGACTCGGGTCTTTGTAGCTCTCCGGTGTATATCCAAAAAAAATATTATCTTTAGTGTATGCTCGCGGGTAGTAAGCATAGGTAAATGATCGGTATACGAGTAACCTGCTATTTATATAATACATATTATATAATAATAACATATAATAATAATATATATATTATAATATTATATATATATAGATAATTATATAATATTAATTATATATAATAATAAATAAATTAATATAATAATATATATATATAAGAATAAATAATAATAGTATAATATATAAATATAAATACGTAATAAAGAATATATATAATAAATATATATAATATATATACAAATAATAATTATAATAAAATACATAAAATAATAATAATATGATATATAATATATATATATAATAATAATAAATAAAATGAATTAATATATATATAATCATATATATAGATAATATAATAATTAAGAAAAAAGATAGATCAAAAGATTGTAAAAATACAAATTAAAATATAGAATAATACATAAAATTTGGATAAGATTCAATATGAAATTGATATAATGTAAACATATAGATATATATTATAATAATATTAATATATATATTATAGGTAAATATTATAAAAAATATATAAAATAAATAAATAAGAAATAAAATAAAATATAATAATAAATATAAATAAATATAATATAATATAGATATATATAAATGACCCACACTACCCCCCCACCCACCACCCCCCCCCACCCCTCCATGATACATACATATATAATCATATATATAATAGAATATATATAAATATAATATATATAATAAATATACCTAGGTTACTCGATAGTTGGTTGGGACTCTACCCACAACAACACACCCACCCGCTTCCGTCTCTTTTAAATCAAACACACCCCAACACCAACTGCTCTTCCTCTTTTATCACAAAAAAAAAAACTCAAAAAGGAAAAAAAAAAATGTTATGTAAATTATTTTAGTTTAATTTTTTAATACTATATTTAATTTGATTTCGTGTATAATTACTTTAACAAAAATAGATTTAAGCATTAAAAATTACTAAAGAGAGAAAAAGAAAAATAGATAATGACAATTATAGTAGTAAAAAGAAGGAGATAATGTACAAAAATAAAGTAGAGTAAGGAAGTTTACACATCATCCACTTTAGTAAAGCACCGTCACTCCCGCCACTCCTTCTGTCGCCCTCTACTCCAGCTCACCCCAGCTAATCCAACCATCCTACCTTCCACACATATATACACCCATCCGCATCATAGTACCTCCACGCTCGCGCTACTTATAGGAGTCCGCGCTACTCTCAAACCTTCATCACTACCCCGCCTAACCCCTAAAGCCTCTACAACCACAAGAAACCATGCTGTGATCCCGCCCGCGCCTCTTAGCTCCACCCCCTACTATACTATATATAGTTAGGGAAAGGTATTATATACTAAGGGATATATGGGGTCTCAGTCGAATACAATATATAGCGTGATTACGTCATATTATATAAAGATATAATAGGTAGCACGGATAAATAAGTAATATAGATAAAGATAAGATCCTAGATTATAAGAAGAATAGAACGTAACGTATCGCCTTAGTAATATTAATAAACATAATAACAAGGGCTATATTAAAATTAGATAAAATATATATAAGATAAAGTATATATCAAGTCACTCAATAGCATGTACTATATCCAATCCATATAAACTCAAATATCCATATCACTATAATACCTTATAAACTACTAACTACTACAATCCAATAACTAATATACTAATACATTTAAATACCAACTCATAACCATCAACCGTAATACCAACCAATACAACCTATAATACTACTAAACCTAATTACTCTAATAAATCATATATAAACTACAATCTTATATGCATATACCTATAACCTACACCAACAACCCACCCTACGTAGTGTGCATCATATAACTAAACCTAGATAAAACTCCATACTACTATAACCCTTAATAACCAAATACCAACCCTAACTCCATTAACCACTCAACCTATAAATACTCATAGCATATATAAAACACCCAACCAATCCAATAAGTGATAATAATAAATACATAAGAATAAATAGATATAAACATACAATTTATACACCTAAAAATAAACATAGTCATTAATCACTACCCATTATACGATCCTCCCAAAAATGTCTCTTCATCTAACCCTTCCTCCTCCAAAGAACTGGGTACTCCAGAGTGAAGCTGACAGATATAACATTCAAGGCATCGGTAAAAAGAAAAACAAAGACAAGTAGAAGAAATTCTCGACCAAAAGTCAGAAAAAGAAAGCCTCAGCTCTATAACTGCCACCCCCCCCCTCAATGTACCCATTTAAATCCCATATAGTCCAAGAAAAATACCACACCATAACTTCACGGACTTATGCGCACGGAAACCACCTTCACTATATCGGTATAATCTTTTCGAATAAGGTAAAACGTAGATTCAATCCTTTCACCCAGGGTGGGAGCGTCGGAGGCCCAACAGACCATAAACCCCACCATCACAACAACAACCCCCAGCCACATTTCTCTCACCCCTAATTTATCGACAACCCCCTTACTATTTCTCAGCCACAATCTGCCCCAAACCTCACAATTACCTCCATGTCCTTCACAAGACACACAATTACGACTATCTATCACACTCAGACTCTCAATCCAAACATCTTATTCTTCCCCGATCTACCCACCCCAGTCGGTTTCCAACCAACACTTACCGCCACTTATACATCCGCTTTAAATAAACCGAAACTAATCAATCATCTCTATTCCACATGACCAAACCATCTCAACATATTTTATTCATTATTCTTTCGTTAATTACCCATTTTCTTCAACACCACTACAAACTCTATCTAAATACGGTTCATATCCTCATTTTTTATAATTCATTCTCACACCTAAAAGTGACAATCACCTAAGATTGTCCATCTGAATTACATTGAAAACCTTAGATCTATACTTCTTTATCCAGACCAATAGTTCTCAACTACAATACAGTAACTACATGGTATATACAAAAACATACCGTCAATAGCTAAGACCCTAGCCACTCTAAAGACTATAGTTCCACATATACAATATTCATCCAACTCGATTTTATTTGCACAGCCACTCATCCAATGGCATCAACATATAGGAACTACCCTAAATAAATTTAAAACTCAGCAACTAATGTTCCAGCATGACTCACCATCTAGACTATAAAAACTTCTACAACTTAGGACTTATACCTCGCTCATCACCAATAATCCTTAACTCTTATCTACGTTTTACTTTACCAAACCCCTCCTTTATGCAACACACCTAGCAAATCTTCTATCTACCATTAATCCTCTCAAACTCTTCAGAATTGCCACCACACAAGAACCAAATCATCCGCAATATAAATAGGTAGGGCACCCTACCACTCATCTCCATTCTCCATTACATAATCTAACACCAGAATTTCACTGATCACGTCAACCTAATACCCAAACTTCAAATTACTTTCAAATAACCCCACCATTATCAAAAATTGAAAATAACCAAGGAGACATAACACTAATAACCCTGTCTCAACTCACGCATTATTAAATAAACTAAAACCAATCAACTTTCGACTACATATATTATTCTTACACACGACTCTCACATATCGGTCATTACACTCTTTAATGAATTCCATTCAAAGAAATAAGCCTACCCACAACACTTATAACATATCACTAAAAACACCTGCACATAGTAGTTTCCCATATTTAACCCTATTATAAACATACCCCTGTAATGCAAAAAATATCCATTAAAACCTAAAAATTACAATTATTAATATTCTTCTTCTCCCTCAATTCTTTATTATTTGCTTCAATGTAAATATTTGATAAACAAGATCTACTTTTATTTTCTATGTTTGGCAAGTAATGTCTACTTCTAATTCAGAGTCCTTATCATGATCACTCGCGCCTTTCATTTTCTGACACAAAAAAAAATTATACCTAGGCAATTATACTTCCCTAACTAAAT